>CAUYQG010102154.1:0-13524 GCA_963574415.1 Tarsius wallacei
GGGGGAGGTACTGATAAGATGTCATAAGGTGTTCAATGGAGAATCCAAGGAGTAGTCCTTTTATTGTCTTTTTTTTTTTTTTTTTTGAGTCAGAGTCTCACTCTGTTGTCCAGGCTGGAGTACAGTGGCACGCTCATGGCCACCACAGCCTCGACTTGCTGGGCTCAGGCGATCCTTCTACCTCTGCCTTCCAAGTAACTGGAATCACAGGTGCACGCCACCACACCAAGCTAACTTTTGATTTATTGTAGAGACAAGGTTTATCAAGTTGCCCAGGCTGATATCAAAACCCTGGACTCAGGCAATCCTCTTGCCTCTGTCTCACAAAGTGCTGGCCTAAAGACAACCTTTTTGATGAGTTTTGTCTTCTAAAAATGCATGCCAAGTGAAGGTATTCTGGATTAAAACAAAAATATCTAGGTTAAAATTCTTACCCATTTTAATACATTAAAAAATAGAATTGTGGCCGGGTGCTGTGGCATACACCTGCAATCCCAGCCATTCAGGAGTCTCAGGTAAGAGGATTCCTCAAGCCCAGGAGTCTGAGGCTGCAGTAAGCTGTGATTGCACCACTGCACTCCAGCCTGGGGGACATGGAGACAGCTTGTCTCTTTAAATATGTGGAATCAGAATATCGTTCTCACTTTTTTTTTTTTTTGAGTCGGAGTCTCACCTAGACTAGAGTGTACTGTCACCTAGACTAGAGTGCAGTGGCACGCTCCCAGCCACAGCAGACTTGACCTGCTGGGTTCTGACGATTCTTCCGCCTCAGCCTTCCAAGGAGCCAGAACTACAAGCGCACGCTACCACACTCGACTAATTTTTGATTCATTGTAGAGACGAGGGCTTGCCAAGTTCCCCAGGCAGGTCTTGAACCCGCGGACTCAGGCAATCCACTCGCCTCGGCCTCTCAAAGCACTGGGATAACAGGCTGAGCCACCGAACCCGGCCTTCTTTTTTTTTGAGTTGGAGTCTCACTGTTACCCAGGTTGGAGTGCAGTAGCATGCTCACGGCCACCCCAGCGCTGACCTGCTGGTCTCCAGAGAACCTTCCGCTTCAGTCTTCCACATAGCCAGAATGACAGGCACATGCTACAACGTAGAGCTAATTTTTTGATTTATTGTGGAGATGAGGTCTCACCAAGTTGTCCAGGCTGTTTTCGAACCCATGGGCTCGGCCTCCCAAAGTGCTGGGATTACAGGCTGAGCCAGCGAGCCCAACCCATATAGTGCATTTTTAAATAAAATTGCCTATAATCTTCAAAATTGGATTTAAAGATATATAAATTGGAAATTTTTGATACACTTAATTGACTTTTCTCTGAAAATATTATTTCTAATGAGAATATATTTTCTCTGTGAGTGCTGACGTAATTAGTAAGCTCAGAACAAATTCTGCTAAATGAAAGATATTCCTGGCCGGACTCGGTGGCTCAGCCTGTCATTCCAGCACTTCAGGAGGATGAGGAGAGTGGATTGTCTGAGACCTCGCCTCAACAATAAATCAAAAATTAGCCGGGCGTGGTGGCCTGTAGTTCCGGCTCCTTGGAAGGCTGAGGCGGAAGGATCACCGGAGCCCAGCAGGTCGACGCTGGCGTGACCGTGATTGTGCCACTGCCCTCCAGCCTGGGCGAAGGAGTGAGACTCCAACTAAAAAAACCAAAATGCACTATATGCTCAGAGAAAAAGAAGGAAGAAGGAAAAGGAGGGGGAGGAAGAGAAACAGTGTCATAGTCTTAGAGACAGACCCCAGCTAGGACACGCTTTACAATGCAGTAATATGTTTCAAGGATAGTGATTACCCTTGTGTCTTTTGAAATATTCAGACGATCAAAACATATGCTTTAATCGTTTAAGAGGGGACTTTTTTTTTTTTTGAGGTGGAGTTTCACTCTGACACCCGGGCTGGAGTGCAGTGGCATGATCACAGCTCCCTACAGCCTCAACCTCCCAGGCTCAGGTGACCCTTCGGCCTTAGCCTCCCAAGGAGCTGGGACCACAGGTGTGAGCCACCATGCCTGTCCTGAGAGACTTTTTTAAATGTGGTTTTTTTGTTTGTTTGTTTTTGAGTCGGAGTCTCACTCTGTCGCCCAGGCTGGCATGCAGTGGCATGCGCACGGCCACTCCATTGTTGACCTGCTCCAGTGATCCTTCCGCCTCAGCCTTCAAAGTAACTGGGACTACAGGCACACGCCACCACGCCCGTCTAATTTTGTGGTTTATTGTAGAGACGAGGTCTCGCCAAGTTGCCCAGGCTGGTCTCAAACCCATGAGCTTAGGCGATTCTCTCACCTCAGCCCCTCAAAGTGCTGGGATCATAGGCATGAACCACCGTGCTTGGCTGTAAAATGTAGTTTTAATAGAACTGTTCCATATACCCAACAATGATATAAAATCAGTTTGCTGATCCATAAGTATTTCAAAAATCATGATTTTAATTATTTTAACAACACTTCTTATTCTCAAAGATGTCCCGGTTTGATTAATACATGAGATTCTCACTGAGAGCAACTTAAGTGCAGACAGGGTGGCAGTGCAAGGGTAGGAAGGAAGCCTCCAGGCCACATCTCGGGTTCTGGCTGTTCCCTAAGGGTCTGGAGGACGGGCAGGAGCCAGAGGAGATGGGGAGGTCGGGCTAAGGGCCAGCGCCACGCCCTTCCCCGCACTCCACCTAGGGCAGCTGAGCTTCTTCTTCCTTACCTCTGGTCTACACATTGAATTTCCAAATGAGAAACGGTCTTAAGGCTAAAAACAAGCTTGAAAGCACTGCTGTGTTTCAGGGAAGAATCCTAGGCTGTGGAGAAAAAGTAGGTTTGCATTACTTTTTTTTTTTTTTTTTTGAGTTGGAGTCTCACTCGTCACCCAGATGGAGTACAGTGGCACACTCCCAGCCACCGCAGCCTCGACCTGCTGGGCTCCAGCGATCCTTCTGCCTCAGCCTTCCAAGGAGCTGCAACCACAGGCACGTGCCAACACATCCAGCTAATTTTTTGATTTATTGTAGAGATGAGGTCTCGCCAAGTTGCCCGGGCGGGTCTCGAACCCCCGGGCTTAGGCAATCCACTCGCCTCGGCCTCCCAAAGTGTTGGGATGACAGGCTGAGCCACTGAGCCCGGCCAGAGTCTCACTCTTGTTGGCTAGGCTGGAGTGTAGTGGCATGCTCCCGGCCACCGCAGCCTCAACCTGCAGGGCTCTGACCATCCTTCCGCCTCGGCCTTCCAAGTAGCTGGAACTACAGATGCACACCACCACGCCTGGCTGATTTTTGTGATTTATTGTAGAGACGAGGTCTTGCCAAGTTGCCCAGGCTGGTCTTGAACCCCGGGTTCAGGCAATCCTCTCATCTTGGCCTCCCAAAGTGCTGGGATGACAGGCTGAGCCACCGCACCCAGCCAGGTTTGCATTTCTAATAGTTGCTCTCACAACAGGATGGAGGATGGGCACTAATGAAACATAAACACTCGGAACATGTGTGTTTCACACCTGCATCCAGGATTTCACCACACTCACATTTAACGCCATGCTTCCAAGGCTCCTCGCACAAGGATCACAAACTGAACTAGGATTAGAATTCCATGAAAAGTTGGTTTTGTTTGTATATTTTTGGAGTTTTTTTGAGTTGGGGTCCCACTCTGTTGCCCAGGCTGGAGTGCAGTGGCACAATCACGGCTCACCACAGCCTCGACTTTCTGAGCTCCTTCTGCCTCAGCCTCCTGAGTAGCTGGGACTACAGGCACCCGCCATCACACCCAGCTAATTTTTGGTAGAGATGAGGTCTCGCTGTGTTGCCTAGGCTGGTCTCCAAATCCTGGACACATGCAAGCTTCCTGCCTCGGCCTCCCAAAGTGCTGGGATTACTGAACCACCACGCCCAACTAATTTTTTTTATGTCTTTGTAGAGACGAGGTCTCACAATGTTGTCCAGGCTGTTCTTGAACTCCTAAGGCTCAAGCAGTCCTCCCACCTCAGCCTCCCAAAATGCTGGGATTACAGGCATGAGCCACCGTGCCCAGCCTTCATGAAAAGTGTTGTTTCTTTAGACGACCTAATTTGATTTCAATTACAAATCAACAAGAACTATATTACATCACGGTGTTTCCTTTCTTGACATAGCTGCCTAGAACTAAAGTACACATTTAACTGTAGCAACTGATTTATTCTAGGTACTCACAATACATATTCTTCCTTTATGTTGTTCCTTTGTTTTGCCTTTTCTTAAATTGTCATTTTGAATATCTTTTGGAAGTACTGAATCTAAATTATGAATAATAACTGTTGTGACTGATAACATTATATAGGGCTTATAAGTACCAGACAGTGTTCTAAAGTCTTTGTATGTATTAACTCACTTAACCCTCATCAAACTAAATATGCAACTATCTCTGACCTTGAGATTAGTGAATTTATTTATAAAACATAGTTGATATCAGAGGAACATCTGTTTCCCTTTATCACCAGTATAAACTTAACTAACAATTTCTGTGCTTAAAACCCATCGAGCATTGAAATAACTGATTCAGAAAACAACGGAGCCCCAACCAGCCAAAAACCAGATCACCAGACGTCACCACCTGATCTACCATTCCATCCTGTGTAAAATAAGTGTAAGAATGCTACGTGGGTCAGGCTGGGTGGCTCAGCTGTAACCCCAGCACTTTGGGAGGCCGGGGCGAGTGAATTGCCTGAGCCCACGGGTTTGAGACCAGCCCGGGCAACTTGACAAGACCTCATCTCTACAATAAAATAAAAAATTAGCCAGGCGTGGTAGCGTGCACCTGTATTTCCAGCTACTTGGAAGGCTGAGGCGGAAGGATCGCCGGAGCCCAGCAGGTCGACGCTAGGGTGGCTGTGAACGTACCTATGCGCTCCAGCCTGGGCCACAGAGTGAGACTCCAACTCAAAAAAAGAATTCTACATGCCAAGGCTGCAGGGGGTCCTGATAAAGATGGGACTGTGTCATCATGGTGAAAATGCCAGGAATCAGCACTGTGTTACTGTCACTCTGGGAGAGACCATGAGAAGTTCCTCTCGTTATCTCACCCCTCGTGCCATCCATGGACAAGTCACCGTCACAAACGTCCCCATCCGACCACTTCTCAGCACCTCCACCTGCACCAGCCGACCAGGGCACTGTCCTCTCTCGCCTGGACCATTGCCACAGTCTCCCAGCGGGCCTCCTGCCTCAAACGTGTCTCCCCCACACAGCAGATAGGGATTCCGATGCGAGTGGCAGAGGTAGCGGCAGCTTCACTGGAAGCTTGGGCCCCTTCCAAGCTCACTGGCTCTTGGGATGGTCAGTTTCTGTGGTTGTGGGGCTGAAGCCCTTATGTTTCTTGCAGACTGTGGGGCTGGGCACTGCTCTCAGTATACTGGAGGCTGCCCTCAGATTCCTGCCACACTGCCTCCTCCGTAGGTAGTTCACGTGCTTGCTTCGTCAAAGCCAGCAAGACAGCATTTCTGCTGCCTGAAATATCCCTGACGGCCATTGCCTTGCTAGACTCTGGTGTGGCTGTGTGCTCTTTGAGCCACGGCTGTCGCCATGCTTCCTGGTTTGGCACCCTCCCCAACCCTGGGGAGGTGAACCTTCTCTCTCTCTCTCTCTCTCTCTTTCTCTCTCTCTCTCGCCCTCCCTCCCTATAATTTACTATTAGACTATATTTTCTAATCTTAAAAGAAATCCCTAGCCGGGCGTGGTAGCGCGCGCCTGTAGTTCCAGCTACTTGGAAGGCTGAGGCAGGAGGATCAACAAAGTCCAGCAGGTCGAGGCTGCAGTGGCCGGGAGCGGCCACTGCACTCCAGTCTGGGTGACAGCGTGATCCACCAACTCAAAAAAAAAAAAAAAAAAAGAAATCCCTGACTTCTAGATCCTCTTTTAAAGAATTCATCTGATTAGGTTGGGACCACCTAGAACAATCTCCCTTGTTATTAACTCAAAGTCAACTGATTAGAGGCCTCAGTTACTGGCAAACTGAATTCAATAGCAAAGGAAATAATCAGCAATATGAAGGCTGGGCACAGTGACTCAAGCCTCTAATCCCAGCACTTTGGGAAGCTGAGTCGAGAGGACTGCCTGAGCCCGCGGGTTCAAGACCAGACAGGGCAACATGGTGAGACCTGCAATAAATCAAAAAATTAGCTGGGCGTGGCAGCATGTGTCTGTAGTTCCAGCTTTGGAAGGCTGAGGCGGAAGAATCACCTGAGATCAGCAGGTCGAGGCTGCAGTGGCCAGGAGTGAGACTCCAACTCAAAAAAAAAAAGAAAAACCAATATGAAAAGACAACCTACATATTTAGAGAAAATATTAGCAAACTATGCCTGAGAAGAGGATAATATCCAAAATGTATAAAGGACTCAAACAACTCAATAACAATCAACTAAATAACCTAACAAAAAATGGACATATTACCTGAATAAACATTTCTAAAAACAAGACATACAGATGGGCAGTAGGTATGTTAAAAAATGCTCAACATCACTCACTGGTCATGAGGGAAATGCAAGCAAAAACTATCACGCGATATCACCTCACATCTGTTATTACATCTTGACAAGAGTCAAGAAGAGTTGTGGAGGGTATGGAGAAAAGAATCCCTTGTACACTGTCGGTGGGAATTTAAATGGGAACAGTTATTATAAAAATATTATAGAGGCTCCTCAAAAGTTAAAAATAGAACTGCCGGGTGTGGTGGCTCGTGCCTATAATCTCAGCACTTTGGGAGGCTGAGGTGAGAGGATTGCCTGCATTCATGGGTTTGAGACCAGCCTGGGCAACTTGGCGAGACCTTGTCTTGACAATAAATCAAAAAATTAGCCGGACGTGGTGGCGCTTGCCTGTAGTCCCAGCTGCTTGGAGGGAGGGCTGAGGTGGAAGGATCACCTGAGCACAGTGGACGGAGGCTGAGGTGGCTGTGAGCATGCCACTGCCCTCCAGCCTGGGCGACAGGATGAGACTCCGACCAAAAATTAAAAAATAAAAATAATAGAACTACCACATGAGCCAGCAATCCCGCGACTAGGTATCCGTCCAAAGGACATGAAATTGGCATGCCGGAGGGACACCTGCACACCTCTGCTCACTGCAGCACTATTCACCGTAGCTGAGAGATGGAGACAGCTCAGGTGAGCATTGAGGGATGGGTGCATAAAGAAAACGTAGTGTGTATACAAAACAGGACAACACTTAGCTTTAAAGAAAAAGGAAGTCCTGCCATTTGTGAAAGTGACTAACCCTGGAGGACGTTGTTCTAGGTGAAATAAGCCAGGCACAAAAAGACAAATACTTCTTGGCATCACATATACCAAATCTGAACTCAGCAAATCAGAGTGATGGTTACCAAGGTTGGGGGGAGGCAGAGAAGGGAGGCATGGGGACACGCTGATGAAAGGGTCGACAGGATGAGTGAGTTCTAATCTGTTGCACAGTAGAGTGACTATCGTTAGTGATAATGTACTGCATACTTGAAAATGGCGGAGGGTCGATCTTAATGTTCTCACAGATGATAATTATGGGGGCCACAAATATGTTAATCAGCTTGGTTGAGTAACTTCATAGAGTATCCATCTATCAAAACATCACACACACACTGAAAACACACACAATGTCTAATTCGTCACTGACACCTAATAAGTGAGAAGCGGTTGCGTTTTCCCTAGCCATCACTTACCACCCTTCCAGAGAATTGTCTGCGTTCCCTAGGTTTCCCTCTCCAGCAAAGAATGGTGCTTTTTTCAGCAAAACTTCAGAGGGCCAGGGGAAGTTTTCCCTCGTCCTCACAGTTTTGGCACCGAGACCAGGAAAACCAAGCCGCTCTGCCTTCCTGGAAGCCACGGTCAAGGGAGGCCAGAACCTGGCAAGCCAGGAGAAGGGTTTGCCTACTCCAAGAAATAGCACCCTGACTCAGCAGACAGAGAGCCCAGCAGGCGTGGAAAAGGTCTTTTCTTATGAAAGCCAATCCACAAAGTTAGAGAAGCTGGTGTAACACCAGAGATGTATATACACAGCAATGTAAGGAAACAAGAAACATAAAAAAGCAGGGAAACATGACACGCCCAAAGGAACACAATTCTTCAACAGAGTTCAAAAAAAGGAAAGCTAAGGAATGCCTGAACAAAACATCAAAACACTGATATTAAAATAAATCAGTAAGATACAAGGGAACACAGATAAACAATCCAAAGAAGTCAGGAAGAAAACGTGATCGGGATGAAAAATTTGACAAAGACATAGATCATAAAAAAGAACCAAACAGAAGTCCTGGAACTGAAGAATTCAATGACTAAAATTTTTTAAAGTATGAATGAGAGCTTCCACAATAGACTAGATCAAGCAGAAGAAAGACTCTCTAAAATTGAAGACAGGTCTTTCTTTTGAGTCGGAGTCTGTCACCCAGGCGGGAGTGCAGTGGCATGCTCATGGCCACCATAGCCTTGACCTGTTGGGCTCAGGTGATTCTTCCACCTTAGCCTTCCAAGTAGCTGAAACCACAGGCGTGCATCACCACGCTCAGCTGATTTTTTGATTTATTATAGAGATGAGATCTCACCAAGTTGCCTGGGCTGATCTCGAACTCGTGGGCTCAGGCAATCCTCTCACCTCAGCCTCCCAAAGTGCTGGGATTACAGGCATGAGTCACCACGCTCGGCCGACAGGTCTTTAAAATAACCCAGTCAGACAAAAAAGTAAGTAAATAAATACATAAACAAAAGAACAAAAAAGAATGATGAATGCCTATGTGACATACAGAAGACCATCAAGTGACCAAATATTCCAATTTCTGGCGCTTCAGAAGGAGAAACAATGGGCAAATCATGGAAAACCTGTTTAACTAAGTCACGGCTGAAAACTTCTGAAGGACTGCAAGGGGTACAGTCATCCAGAAACAAAAGGCTCAAAGATCCCCAAATAGGTCTTCACCAAGGCACATTATAGTCAAAGCGTCAAAAACCAAAGGCAAAGAGAGAATTCTAAAAACATGAAGAGCAATGTGACAAGACGCATATAAAGGAATCCCTCTCAGACCAACAGCAGATTTCTTAGCAGAAACCTTACAGGCCAGGAGAGACTGGGACTGTATATTCAAAGTGTTAAAAGAAAAAAAAAACTGCCAGCCAAGAATACTATGCCCAGCAAGAAAAAAATGCCTTTTCCACACAAGCAAAAACTGAGGGAATCTGTTACCACTAGACCAGCCTTATGAGACATGCTGAAGTGAGTTCTATGTCTGGAAGCAAAAGGACAATATCTATCAAATGAAAACACATGAAAAAGACGGGCACAGTGGCTCAGCCTGTAATCCCAGCACTCTTGGAGGCTGAGGTGAGAGAATTGCCTGAGTCTAGGGGTTTGAGACCAGCCTGGGCAACTTGGCAAGACCTTGGCTCTATAATAAATCAAAACAATTAGCCAAGCATGGTGGTGTATGCCTGTGGTTCCTGCCTCTTGGAAAGCTGAGGCAGAAGTATTGTCTGAGCCCCACAGGTCGAAGCCATGGTGGCCATGAGCATGGCACTGCACTCCAGCCTGAGTGACAGAGTGAGTCTCCAACTCAAAAAAAAAAAAAAGAAAAAGAAAACACATGAAAGTGTAAAACTCACAGGTAGAATAGACCCCAAATGAGAGACAAAGGACTCAAATGTCAACACCACAGAAAAACACCAAACAGCAGTGATTAAAAAAAAAGAAAGGAAGAAAGAAACACAGGATACACAACATAGCCAGAAAACAATGAACAGAATGAAAGGAATAAGTCCTCGTCAACAATAAACTTGAATGCACATGGATCAAATTCCCCCACTTAGAAGATATGCACCAGCTGAATAATTTTTTTTTAATGACCCAACTACATGTTGCCTATAAGAAACGTCCACGGCTTGCCTGCAAGGTGGGTAACGCCCGCCCACCCCTGGTGAGGCAGGACAGAGTTTGAGCAGGAAGAGGCAGCATGGCGCACAGTAAGGAAGGCGTTCAGTGACTGGGAAGCCACAGAGACTCTCTGACTCAGACCGACCGTGTGACACACCCCAGGAACGGCAGTTGATGCAGTGGTGAGGCTCAAAATGTTGCAGCTAGAGTGAGGTCATTTTAATGTGGCCTAAGAGCCAACAAAAAATGAAAGAAAAGAACAACTCATTTACAAGTGAGTTAATAGTTTAAAAAGTTTTTTTAAACCTAGAAGTTAAGATACTCTCTTTTTCTTTCTCTTTGGTCTTCGCCTAAATAGTACAAGAATATTCATTGCAGCAGTTGTTTGAGCTAACCTAACAATATGTTGGAAACGGCTTCGATATCGACCAGTCTTTATAAACAATGCAAAATCCATGCAGCATAATAATATGGATCTTGTTAAAAGTAGCATTTGTAGAGCTGCTAATGTACATAGTTCTGCAAGCTATATTGTTAAATATAGTTTCTCTTCTTAGAGGCATTGCTTTTAAGATTCTTGTGCAGGCCGGGCACAGCGGCTCACGCTCATAATCCCAGCACTTTGGGAGGCCGAGGCGAGTGGATTGCCTGAGCCTGTGGGTTCTCAACCAGCCCAGGCAACTTGACGAGACCTCGTCTCTACCATAAATCAAAAACTAGCCGGGTGTGGTAGCACGTGCCTGTGGTTCTGGCTACTTGGAAGGCTGAGGCGGAGGGATCTCCAGAGCCCTGCAGGTTGAGGCTGCGGTGGCTGGGGGCGTGTCACTGCCCTCCAGTCTGGGCGACAGTGAGACTTCAACTCAAAAAAAAAAAAGAAAAGAAAAAGGGCCATGGGGATTGGGGTGGGCAGGTTTGGGGGAGTTCGGGCAAATGCTCAGAAGAGTGAAGGGTGGCCCCTTTCCCCAGCTGCTGCCAAGGTGCGCCGTCCTTCTGAGGGAGCCAAGGCCCGCTGGGGAGGTGAGGCCCTCACTCCATCCTGCGACTGGCACCGCGGCCAGCAGCTCCATCCTGCACTCGCCGAGCCATGGCACGGAGGATGAGATCAACGCCCTCACCCAGGCCGCCAGTGTGACCTTTCTGGCCAGGCTTGTTTGCAAAGGCCCTGGCCTCATCTGCTCCGTGGGGACTAGCCGGCCCACCTGCAGCTGGCGCCGCCCCCCCCCCGGGGGTCCCGCCTCGCCCCGCCCCAGCCGGGAGAAGAAAGCAGAAGCAAAGAAGGAAGAATCTGAGGCGTCTGATGATGACATTTTGGTCTCTTTGACCAAACCTCTTACACTGTGTTCAATAAACAGCCGAACTCTGAAAAAAGACCAGTGTGGTGTGAAGCGTGAGCGGTGCGGGTGTCTGGCAGAGACGGAGCACCCGGGGGATAGGGCTCCCGCAGAAGGAAGAGCCCACGTGCACAGTGCCAGCACGTGTGCACCTGGCATGTCCTGGCAACAGCAAGGAGGCCAGGGCAGCCACAGCACAGGGTGTACGGGGAGAGCAGCGGCGAGGGCGTCAGAGAGGCAGCAGGGCCAGGCCGAGGTCGGGAGGGTGATGGGGGCCAGATGAGAAGTCTGGCTTCCCGAGCAGCATGGAAAGCCAGGGCAGGATTTTGGAGTGGCGTCATCTGACTCTTTAGGACGACTGTGGTCGTTCTTCTGAGCAAGACTGCCGGAGAGCAAAGGAGGACATGGTGAGGCTGGGAGAGAGGCCATCGCAGCAGGAGAACACGGGGATGGGGGGGAGAGGCCATCATAACAGGAGGATGCGACAAGGACAGTTGGAGGCTGTCCTAGAGGTGGGGGTCTCCCTCTGTCACCCAGACTACAGGGTAGTGACACAATCGTGGCTCACCACAGCCTCAACCTTCTGGGCTCAGGCAATCCTCCTGTCTCAGCCTCCTGAGTAGCTGGGTCTACAGGTGCACACCACCATGCTCGGCTAGTTTTTTTATTTTTATTTTTATTTTTGAGTTGGAGTTTCACTCTGTTGCCCAAGCTCGAAGCCAGTGGCACACTCACAGCCACCGCAGTCTCAACCTGCTGGGCTCAGGTAATCCTCCTGTCTCAGCCTCCCGAGTTGCTGGGACTACAGGTGCACACCACCATGCTCGGCTAGTTTTTCTATTTTTTATTTTGAGTCGGAATCTCACTGTTGCCCAGACTGGAAGCCAGCGGCACGCTCACAGCCACCACAGCCTCGACCTGCTGGGCTCAGGCGATCCTTCCGCCTCAGCCTTCCAAGGAGCTGGAACCACAGGCACGAGCCACCACACCTGGATAATTTTTTTGATTTTTTGTAGAGACGAGGTCTTGCTATGTTGCCCAGGCTGGTCTCAAACCCCTGGTCTCCAGCAATCCTCTCACCTCAGTCTCCTAAAGTGCTGGGATGACAGGCTTGAGCCACCGCACCCAGCTGTTTTTTGATTTTTGTAGAGATGAGGTCTTGCTATGTTGCCCAGGCTAGTCTCAAACTCCTGGATTCAAGCTATTCTCTCGCCTCGGCCTCCTGTGATGCTAGGATTACAGGCATGAGCCACCACATCCGGTCTCATGAATACTTTTTAAGAGTATATTTTTTGAGTGCCTACTATGCACCATGCTCTATGCTGTGTGCATGTGGGAACCTTCCTTGGAGGCTGGAACACGACTCCATTTCACTGATGAGGAAGCAGACCTAGACACATCAAAAATTTTGCCCAAAGTCCCACTCCCAAGAAGTGCCAGGACCAGATTTGAACTCAGGTTAAGAGCCTGAGCTTTTAATGACTATGTTTCTCAGTCAGGCATGAGAGAAGGATCTGAAGCCTCAAGATGGCAGGCAAATCTCACGTCCTTACATTTATTCGCTCTCAAAATTCTACTGAAGTGACAGCACATTTTTTTAAATAAGTGAATCCAAAACATACGCAGAGCAAGAGGGGAGACCCAAGAATTTCAGGAGTTCCGACAAATTCCTAGAAGATAGAAAGCAGGGGCATCAGGGTAGAGAAAGTCACAAACCAGACAAGGCAGGGACACTTCATCCAGCCAGGACCCAGGAAGGACGCCAAGCTCCAAGCCATCGGGTGGAGTGGGACCAAGTGGTCGGCAGTGTTCAGTTTGCACAAAGGGCTGTTAAGAACAGCGGTTCAAGGCCGGGTGTGGTGGCTCATGCCTATAATCCCAGCACTTTGGGAGGCCAAGGTGAGAGGATTGTCAGAGCCCAGGGGTTTGAGACCAGCCTGAGCAACTTTGTGTGACCCCATCTCTACAATAAATCCAAAAGCTAGCTGAACGTGGTGGTGTGTGCCTGTAATTCCAGCTACTTGGAAGGCTGAGGCAGAAGGATCGCCTGAGCCCAGCAAGTCGAGGCTGCCGTGGCTGGGAGTGTGCCACTGCCCTCCAGCCTGGGTGACAGAGTGAGACTCCTACTGAAAAAACAAAACAAAACACAGCAGTCCAGCTAGTTCCTCCCACAGGCTCCTCCACTCAGTGGCCACCGGCAGTGGTGAGAAGAGCCATAATTGTGCCAGCGTTGACAGACAGGTTTTTTGTTTTGTCTTGTTTTAGATATTTGATTTGGCTTTTTTTTTTTTGAGATGGGGTCTCCCTATGTCGCCTAGGCTGCTCTTGAAC
>CAUYQG010102157.1:0-14921 GCA_963574415.1 Tarsius wallacei
CACCTCGGCCTCCCAAAGTGCTGGGATTACAGGCATGAGCCACTGCACCTGGCATTGTTCAACTATTTAAAATAAAAAAACAGCTCGGCTTGGTGGCTCAGCCTGTAATCCCAGCACTTTGGGAGCCCAAGGGTTCGAGACCAGCCCGGGCAACTTGGTGAGACCTTGTATCTACAATAAATCAAAAATTAGCGGGGTGTGGTAGCACACGCCTGTAGTTCCAGCTACTTGGAAGGCTGGAGTAGAAGGATCGTCAGAACCCAGCAGGTCGACGCTGGCGTGGCCGTTAGCGTGCTACTGTACTCCAGCCTGGGTGATGGAGTGTGACTCCAACTTAAAATAGATGGGGGTTGCCAGGCTCGGTGGCTCAGCCTGTAATCCCGCGCCTTTGGGAGGCCAAGGCAAGTGGATTGCCTGAGCCTGCGGGTTCGAGACCCGCCTGGGAATATTAGCGAGCCCTTGTCTCGACAATAAATCAAAAATGAGCCGGGCATGGCAGCGCACGCCTGTAGTTCCGGCTACTTGGAAGGCTGAGGCAGAAGGATCGCCAGAGCCCAGCAGGTCGAGGCTGTGGTGGCCGGGAGCGGCCACTGCACTCCAGTCTGGGCGACAGAGTGAGACTCCAACTAAAAAAAAAAAAATAGATGGGTGTGGCGGCACATGCCTGTAGTCACAGTTACTGGGGAGGCTGAGGTGAGAGGACTACCTGAGCCTAAAAGTTTGAGGCTGTGATGAACTGAGCTGTGATTGTGCCACGGTACTCCAGAGTGGACAACAGAGTGAGACCTTGACTTAATAAAAGCAATACACCCATATATTATAAAGTTGGATACAATGTAGATGTAGGAACTGAAAAATGTAACACTAAATCAGACCACCTATTATAATTAATTCTAACTTTATGATTGAAAACTGTCCAAATGCTATAAAGCTTAACAAGTGCTTTCACATGTATTATTTCAATTAATCTTCCATAAGCAAAAGCATTCTTATTTTACAAATGAGGCTATTTAATGACCTGTCTAAGATCACACAGTTAGTAATATAGTACATTATTACTTTCTTCAATAATCAATACTAACGCAACTGACACTGACCACCAATCATTTGCTAGGTACAAGTTCTTACTTCAAAGCAGCAGTTTAAAAGACTCTGAAAAAGAACAAGAACTCACTTGCCAAAAACACACACAAAAAAGTCACACTACTCATGCCATTTAAAGTCATCTGCTTTTTTTTGGTCATTAACTGAAGTAATTGTTTTCTCTACAAAATAGTATACTGTCTTAGACATATAAGTATGCCAAAGTAACCTCAAGAATGCCTTTAAAACATAAAATAGGGGCCGGATGCAGTGAGTCAAGCCTGTAATCCCAGCACTTTGGAAGATCCAGGCGAGAAGATGCTTGAGCCTAGGAGTTCGTGACCAGCCTGGGCAACAGAGTGAGATCTCGTCTCTACAAAAAATCAAAAAATTAGCCAGGTATGGTGGTCTGTGCCTGTAGTCCCAGCTACTCAGGAGGCTAAAGCGGAAGGTTTGCCTGAGCCCAGGAGATCAAGGCTGCAGTGAGCAACAATTGTGCCACTGCACTCCAGCCTGGGCAACAAAAACAAGCAAACAACCAACCATAAAATGGGTATTTTCAGTTGGAAGAAAACATAATCTGTAGGAATATTTCCTCTTTTGAAAAAATTTTTAGTATTATTTTCTCATTTCAAAATGGATGATTCAAGTTTTTGCCATCTAAGAAATGTCCCTTAAGTCTACATAATCACTATAATAAAAGAGTCTTACCATAGGCTGTGGAATTGATGCATAGTTTTGAACTCCTAGAACTTGGCTGAGAAAACTCTGTGTACAATTTTTTCCAATCCAAAGCATCAGTACCTGGAGACAGGAATAAAATTATTTTCAGATGTAGCATAAGGTGAGTCTGTTGACTGAGTATATTTTAAAAGACCAAAAGGATAAGTATATTTTGTGAGACTGTACAGCCTTTAACTGAACTAATAGTAATTAGTATTTATCATGATGAGATATTTTATGCTTGGTATGAAACAAGGAGGCTGTGGAGTAAGGACATGGTTAACACAAACATATTGTCATGGGTCGCTTGATAATGGGAATAGACTCTAAGGAATGTGTTATGTGATTTCATCATTATGTAAACATCATAGAGTGCACTCAAACAAACCTAGATGGTATAGGCTACTATACAGGGGGAATGGCCCCCCCCAACAAACCAGAATTTTTTTTAAAGGGCAGGTCCCTGGTGGTACAGGCTTCCTCTGCTAGGTTAGTGTTCTAGGAACCCATCAGCATCTGTGCACCAGCTAGCATTGTTGTGAGAGGCTGCATTTGACTTCAGTGAACTTTTTTTGGGAGATTCGTTCAACGCATTTGCCCATTTCACGATGATGATTTACAAGTGCACCTGCCCATACTGCACTGAGTGTTCAGCAGTTTTTGACCAAAAATGGCATGATCCCCATGCCTCACCCTCTCTATTCACCCTATCTTGGCTCAAGCAACTTTTTTTTTGTTTCCTCCAATGAAAAAAGTCCTCAAAGGGAAACATTTTGATGATGTGGAAGAGGTGAAACAAAAAATGGCAGAAGGACTTTAAAAGGCATCAAAATGGATGAGTTAAAAAAGCTTTTTGATAGGTGTACTGCATCAAATGGAGAATGCTTTGGTGACTGAAGGTGAAGAATATAAGAATGAATACATACATTTTTATGAAGAAAGTTTTGGGTATTTTTGGGGTCCTCCCTCGTACATCTAGGTTAAATGGTATAGCCTATTGCTCCTTGGCTACCAACCTATACAGCATATTACTGTATTGCTGTCAACTTGTGTACTTTATAAACTTTTTCACTTTTTGACTCTTTCTTGATAACACTTAGCTTAAAAAACACATTTCAAGCCGTAAAAAAGTATTATTTCTTTATATCCTTATTGTATAAACTTTTCTTTATTTTAAACATTTTCTTGTTTTAGGATTTTGTTGTGGTGGTGGTTAAAAACTGAGATACAAGGCCAGACGCGGTGGCTCAAGCCTGTAATCCCAGCACATTTAGTGGCCAAGGAAAGAGGATTGCCTGAGCCCAGGGGTTCAAGACTAGCCTGGGCAATTTGGTAAAACTTTGTCTCTACAATAAATGAAAAAAATTAGCTGGGCATGGTGGTATGCACCTGTAGTTCCAGCTAATTGAAAGGCTGAGGCGGAAGGATTGCCTGAGCCCAGCAGGTCCATGCTGCAGTGGCCCTGGATGACAGAGTGAGATTACAACTCAAAAAAACAAACAAACAAAAAAAACCACCCACCTCCCAAAGTCCCCCCAAAAACTGAGATACAAACACACATTAACCTATGCATACACAGGATAAGGATCATGAATATCACTGTTTCCCATCTCCATATCTTTTCCTTGAAAGGTCTTCAGGGACAATAACATGCATAGAGCTGTCATTTCCTATGATAACAATGCCTTCTGGAATATTTCCTCAAGGACCTGCCCAAGGCTGTGGTACAGTCAACTTTTTTTTTTTTTTTGAGTTGGAGTCTTACTCTGTCGCCCAGACTGGAGTGCAGTGGCATGCTCCTGGCTATCGCAGCCTCAACCCGCTAGGCACAGGCGATCCTTCTGCCTCAGCCTTCCAAGTTGCTGGATCTACAGGCGCAGGCTACCACGCCCAGCTAATTTTTTATTTATTTTAGAGATGAGGTCTCGCCAAGTTGCCCAGGCAGGTCTCGAACCCATGGGCTCAGGCAATCCACTTGCCTCGGCCTCCCAAAGTGCTGGGATTACAGGCTGAGGCACCGAGCCTGGCCAACTTTTTTTTTTTTTGAGTTGGAGTCTCACACTGTTACCCAGGCTGGAGTGCAGTGGTATGTATGCTCACCGCCACCGTAGCCTCAACCTGCTGGGCTCAGGTGAACCTTCGGCCTCAGCCTTCCAAGTAGCCAGAACGACAGGCACACATACCATGCCTGGTTTATTCTTTGATTTATTGTAGAGACGAGGCCTCACCAAGTTGCCCAGGCTGGTCTTGGACCCCTGAGCTCAGGCAATCCTCTTGCCTTGGCCTCCCAACGTGCTGGGATTATAGGCTTGAGCCACCGCGCCCAGCCCAACTTTTTTTTTTTTTTTAAGTAGAAGGAGCATGCTCTAAAATAATGATTTGAAAAAGAATAGCATAGGAAAGACTAGGTATAGGAATTTTTCAGCTCTATTATAGTCTTTTGGGACCACCATCATATAAGTAGTCCATCACTGACTAAAACATCATTATGGGATACATGACTACACAGAGGTTAAAGAGATAATCTGTTCAGAAGATAGACATTAAGGGGAATGAAACCAAATGGTATTACAGTACAGTAGTATGCAGTGAGAAGGGTCAGGATAAGTGAAACTACTCACAGAGCCTGCATCCATGAGGAAAGCTCCATCTCTGCTCAGCTTCTCCACTGAAAGCTGAAGAATAGGGGGCTGAGGTATGGTTCTGTCATTGATGTTGAGTGCTCCCTGAGGAATCAAGTAAAAGATGAAAGCTTCCAAATACATGTAATATTAAGTCATAATTAACAACAAAAAGTTAAATGAATATTACATCTAAGAGTTTGGATCATACTTAGGCAAATCAACATTATTCATATTTAAATATAAAGAAGATATTGATCACTTATCTAACAAAGCCACTATGAATCTCAGTAAAGCCAAATAAACCTCCTCTTCTTTTTGTAGAGGTCTTGCTATGTTGCCTAGGGTAGTCTGAAACTCCTGGGCTCAAGCAATCCTATGGCCTTGGTCTCCCAAAGTGCCGGGATTACAGGCATGAACCACCACGCCCAGTTGCCAAATATGCTTCTGATATCATCTAGTGTTTTAAAAAAGAATGCAATAAATGCAATCTTGTACTCTGAAGAGATAAATAACATTAGTGAAATCCAAGTAACGTTAATGATAATGCTCCAGCTTTGATTTCTTGTTTCCTACAAACATATCACAGTTTTGTAAAAAAAATTTTTTTTTTTTTGAGTTGGAGTCTCACTCTGTCGCCCAGGTTGGAGTGCAGTGGCTGCTCCAGGTCACCGCAGCCTCGACCTGCTGGGCTTCGGCAATCCTTCCGCCTCAGCCTTCCAAGTCGCTGGAACTACAGGCGCATGCTACCTCGCCCGGCTAATTTTTTGATTTATTGTAGAGATGAGGTCTCGCCAAGTTGTCCAGGCAGGTCTCGAACTCGCGGGCCCAGGCAATCCACTCACCTCAGCCTCCCAAGGCGCGGGATTACAGGCTGAGCCACCAAGCCCGGCTTATAAAATTTTAACAGTAGGGAAAATTGAGTGAGGGGTAATGAGAACTTTCTATACTATATTTTGCAACTGAAAAATATTTAAGTCTAAATCATGTCAAAATAAGATGTTTATTAGAGAAACAGGGAGGGAATAAAAAAGAAGAAATGAGAATACTTCTTTCAAAATTCAAGCAGAAATCTCTAAGTTGGCTCTGACTGGATCCGAATGCTTGGCTTGTGTCATACTCACATCCTGAGGGAGGGAAAAGGCCTAATGCAAATGAGATTTTAATAGTTCTCTTCAAATGGACATTTATTAAAACCAGAAATGGAAGTTTCTCATTTACAATGATCGAATAGAATGTGGTTATCTGAAACAAACAATACACACACACACACACACACACACCTTTGTATATTCATAACTATTCATTTTGACCAGAAATATCTACTTAAACCAGGCACTTAATTAAATTTCATCCATGAGAGGAAGTAAAATACAGACCTACCAAAGGGTATAGTCTAGAAATGTTCATGATATGTAAATATAGATGGTTAAAAGTGAAAACAATGTATATGTCCAATAATAGTAGAATGGTTTAATGAAACTTATAGTCATTAAAAAATATATCTTAGGGCAACCCCCTCAGGTCCCCTCCCACTGTAGGAGCTTTTCTGTCCTCTCAATAAATCCTGCTTTCTTAAAAAAAAAAAATTCTTAAATGAAGGCTTATATACATGGAAATATGCTGATTTATGATGATGGTCTTGATAATGATGCTAATGATGGTGGATTTGGTAATGATAATAGCTATCTACCGTTACCATGTGTAATATAGCCATGGCCAAGCACTGTTCTAAATGCTTTATATATATTACTATAATTCATTTAATGTTCAAAACTGCATAAACATCAGGATTCAAACTACATAACCACAACTAAGTTTAAAACTAAGAAAAGAAAATCATGGCAGAAAAAAAGGATGCCTATAGAGGACATTTATGCTCTGTGCTTTCAGCATTTCTTCTTCCTACATTCTCCATTGTGTGACAGATCTGTTTTTTGCACTTCTGTGATGAGGATATAGCTCTGGTAGGGGCTATTTTTTTTCCTTTTTTTTTTTTGAGTTGGAGTCTCACTCTGTCACCCAGACTAGAGTACAGTGGCACACTCACAGTCACTGCAGCCTCAAAGTGCTGGGCTCTGGCTTCCGCCTCAGTCTTCCAAGTAGCCAGAACTACAGGTGTGCACTACCATGCCTGGCTAATTTTTGATTTATTGTAGAGATGAGGTCTCGCCAAGTTGCCCGGGTAGGTATCAAACCCGCGGGCTCAGGCAATCCACTCGCCTCGGCCTTTCAAACTGCTGGGATTACAGGCCGAGCCACCTAGCCCGGCCTGGCAGGGGCTATTAATCACAGTATTTTAAGACCTTGGGCCTTGGGGAATGTACGAAGCAGAAGAGCAACCATAACCCAAAAGCAGCCTATCAGAAATTTCCTTTACAGGTTTCCTAATATGAACTGAAAAAAAGAGAATTTTGTCTTCTTCAGATGGTAAATAGGGGAAACTATCAGTGGATCTGTTTTCCAGTTTTGGAGAGAAGGATGAACAGAAACTCATGCAAAGTGAGTCTCTGAATCCTGGCAGATTCTGAGTCTACCTCTACCCTTTCCTTTCCTTTGGTTTGTTTTTGAGTGCCATTTCAGTCCACTTTCCTGACTAAACTTCCTTGCAGCCGAAAGAGTCCTGATTACAACACTACCAATATGTTTTTGGGGTTTTTTTGAGTTGGAGTCTCATTCTGTTGCCCAGGCTGGAGTGCAGTGGCATATTCACAGCCACAGTAGCCTTGATCTGCTAGGCTCAGGCGATCCTTCTGGAACTACAGGCAAGCACCACCACGCCTGGCTAATTTTTTGATTTATTGTAGAGATGAGGTCTCGCCAAGTTGCCCAGGCAGGACTTGAACCTGTGGGCGCAGGCAATCCTCTCACCTCGGCCTCCCAAAGTACTGGGATTATAGGCATGAACCATTGTGCCCGGCCTGTGATATACTTATATTTTATGTTATTTGGTGATTTTTTTTCTTTTTGTTATTTGTTATTCTTCTGTTATTTTGTACTGTGAGAAAAAGGCAAACTGAGTTAACTGAACCTGCCAAACAGGATTATACTAGAGTTATCAATTTTGTAATAGAAACTAAAAACATTATAACAGTTTTCTATTTGATAAAAGGTAATCTCAAATTTCACAGGCGATTTCTGCTTTACACATGCAAGATAGCTTAAATACTTAAAACTTTAAAAGATTTGTAACCAAAACATTACTTCCAACATATTTTTCTTAATTTAATCACAAATTTAGAAAGATTATAATTTAACATTTTCATCTGTGACTTGTGAATTTTGATAAATTTCATATCAAAGGCAAATAATGTTATAACTCAGATAAATATTTTTTCTTTAATTAAGGAACTGTTACACAGAGCTGCAGTCTTCAGATGTAATCTTAAAATACTCCTTTTAGATAAAACAACAACAAATTGCTCTAGTCAGTCCGCAAATCTCCTCATTTTTAGATCTGCTCTAGAGATTGTATTTTAGAAACTTCAAATGAAGGCAATAGACTATTTTAGGAACTTCCGTATATCAAAATTTCTTTACACAGACTTAGCAAAGAAATAAAATAGAAAACTTTAAATATTATACAAACCATTCTTCATTCTGCACTGGATATACTAAGCGTAGGCCCATAAACATTGAAGTCAAAGTCATACAAAAGGAATTGGTTTTACCTCATCTGAAAGATTGTCAACTCTATACAAATTGGGATGCGTTGTGAGCATTAGGTAAACCAAGGGCTGATTTTTCACTTGGCACATAGCAAAAATGCGCTCATCTAGACGTGCATTTGTCCCAGTCTGGAATGATTTCTGTAACAAAAAACAAACCCCACACCCCCCAAAAAAATTATTTAAAAAATACACAAGGGCACCTGCATAATGAACATTTGTATACCTAACCCTGAACTGTACTCCACATCTTTAAAATAAAAAAAAATTTTTTTAAACATACAAAACTTTGTAAATATCAGTTGTTAAATATTTTCAGACAGAATTTGCAAAATTACTGTTAATTCTTCTTTTAAAAATATCTTTTAAAAAGTCATACACACCTCTTAAATTATGTGTACAGCCCCAACTAAAAGTCTTGAGAAATTAACTGACCATGGGAAAGTAATTTGATATCCCTGGTATCTCCTTTCTAATGTAAAATAGATCTAAACATTCTAGCTACCATACAGTGATAGTGATATAAAAATCTAAAAAATATCACAGGAAAAATAAAGTTATATTGTAGATGACAAAATAAAGGTAAAATAAAGATAAAAGATAAAGATAAAAGGATAATATCCACTAAGTGTTCTATAAATGCTGGGTGACAATTAATGATGGCTGTCATTATTTCTCCCACATTTAGAGCAATTAAACAATACAATAAAGTTTACAAATCAAAAAGGAAAAATAACAATACAAATGAGGACAGCTGCTTAGTAGAATAGAGTTAATAAGTAACAGATTCAGCTATAGAGAATTAAGTCATGATGTAAGGTTTTAAAGAAGAAAAAGGGGCAGAGAGAAAAAAGCAGTGAAATTATGCATTAAAACACGTGCACTGATGATAAATAAAACAAGATTACAAAAGGCTCTTGAGATTTTTGAAACTGGTTTGTGGAAGTCACTAAGAATGAGGAAAGTTCCATGGAAACTGGAAGAAGGAAAGTTCCATCTAGTCATTTAATTACTATTTACAGGCCGAGCTCGGTGGCTCAGCCTGTAATCCCTGGGAGGCCAAGGCAAGTGGATTGCCTAAGCCCATGTGTTCGAGATCCACCTGGGTAATTTGGCGAGCCCTCGTCTCCACATTAAATAAAAAATTAGCAGGGCATTGCAGCGCACGCCTGTAGTTCTGGCTACTTGGAGGACTGAGGTGGAAGGATCGCCAGAACCCAGCAGGTTGAGGCTGTGGTGGCCAGGAGCGTGCCACTGCACTCCGCTGGGGCGACAGAGTAAGACTCCAACTCAAAAAAAAAAAAAAGAAAGAAATATTTACTGCCGAGCACAGTGGTTCAAGCATGCAATCCCAGCACTTTGGGAGGCTGAGGCAAGACGACTGCCTGAGCCCTTAGGTTTAAGATCAGCCTGGGCAATTTGGTGAGACCTCATCTCTACAATAAGAAAAATCAAGAAAAATCAAGAAAAATCAGCCGGGTGTGGTGGTGCATGCCTGTAGTTCCAGCTACTTGAAAGGCTGAGGTAGAAGGATCACCTGAGCCCAGCAGGTCGAGGCCGCGGTGGCCATGAGTGGGCTACTGCACTCCAGCCTGAGAGATAGAGTGAGACTCCAACTCAAAAAAAAAAAGAGAGAGAGAGAGAGAGAGAGAAATATTAACTGAGTATGAGTGTCTATCATATACGAGAAATTCTATTCTTCCAGTTTTGGAAGTAGTGAATGAAAAAAGATAAAAATCTCTGTCTTCATGGTGCTTACATCCTATTAAGGGAGGAGTAATAATTAAGTAAAACATGGTATGTCAGTGATAAGTGAAAAATACATGAGGAAGAACAAGCAATAAAGGGTGTAGATAGGATGGGGGTAAGAGTGTTGCATTTGAGATGGGGGAGATCAGGGAAGCCAGTCTTAGACAAAACAGCATTTGAAGAAAGACCTGAAGGAGAGAGATTTTTAAATTTAAAATTTAAATATGTATGTAATCTCTGTATACTTATATCCAAATATCAAAATACATAATTTGAGTTAAGGAAATGAAAACTGCGGGCTGGATGCAGGGGCTCATGCCTGTAAAGCCAACACTTTAGGAAGCTAAGGCAGAAGGATTGCTTGAGCCCAGGAATTTGACACCAGCCTGAGCAACATAGGGAGATCTCATCCCAACAAAAACACAAAAAACAAAAATTAGCTGAACATGCGCTATAGTCCTAGATACGCGGAACGCTCAGGTGAAGGATCGCCTGAGCCCCGAAGGTCAAGGCTGCGGTGAGCCGTGACTGTGCCACTACACTCCAGCCTGAGTGACAGAGTGAGACTAGACTCAAAGGAAAAAAAAGAACCGGGTACACTAGCTCACACCTGTAATCCCAGCACTTTGGGAGGCTGAGGTCAAAGGACTACCTGAGCTGATGGATTCGAGACTAGCTTGGGCAACAGAGCGGATCTCGCTTCCACAATAAACCAAAAAATTAGCTGAACATGGTGGCACATGCCTGTAGTTCCAGCTACTTGAAAGGTTAAAGCAGAAGGATAGCCTGAGCCCAGCAGGTCAAGACTGTGGTGACTGTGAACATGCCACTGCACTTTAGCCTGGGCAACAGAGTGAGACTCCAACTCAAAAAAAAAAAAAGTTTTTAAATAAAATTTTATAAGAGAAAGACATCCTAGGCCAATAAACTTGGACACTCATATATGGACAACTGATAAATAAGCCTAATCCTTTAGCCCAGAGTTCTCCCTTTTTGGAAGGAAGGAATAGGAGCAAAAAGTAGGCAGGGAGACATATAAATAGTTAAGTATCAAATAAAAACCCTATAAACAAAGGTATGCACAAAGAGCTTTGGGACCACAGAAGGAAAGGAAACTGCCAGAAAAATAACATTTGACCTCAAAGACAAAGATATGATAGTGCAATCTAGGCATGGAAATAGGTACACAGGTATAAGAAAGAATAACTAGAGAAGATTAAGTGCTATGTTAGGCCAGGCATTGTGGCTCAAGCCTGTAATCCAGCACTTTGGGAGTCTGAGGTGAGAGGATTGCCTGAGTTCAGGGGTTTGAGACCAGCCTGGGCAACTTGGTGAGACCTGATCTCTACAATAAATAGAAAAATAAGCCAGGCGTGGTAGCGCGTGCCCGTAGTTCCAGTTACTTGGAAGGCTAAGGCGGAAGGATCGTCTGAGTCCAGCAAGTTGAGGCCGCAGTAGCCATGAGTGTGCCACTGCACCCCAGCCTGGGTGACAGAGTGAGACTCCAACTCAAAAAAAAAAAAAAAAAAAAAGGTATAATTTTGGCCAGGCATATTGGCTCACGCCTGTAATCACAGCACTTTGGAAGTCAGAGGCGAGAGGATTGCCTGAGTCCATGGGTTCAAGACTAGCCTGGACAACATGGTGAGACCTCGTCTCTACAATCAGTCAAAAAATTAGCTGGGCGTGGTGGTACACACCTGTAGTTTCAGCTACTTGGAAGGCTGAAATGGAGGGATTTCCTGAGCCCAGCAGGTCAAGGCTGTGGTGGCCATGACTATGCCACTGCACTCCAGCCTGGATGGCAGAGTGAGACTCTGATTCAAAAAAACAATAAATAAATAAGTAAGTTGGGCATGGTAGGGCACACCTGTAGTTCTAGCTACTTGGAAGGCCAAGGCAGAAAAATCACCTGAACCCAAAAGGTGAAGCCTGCTGGCTGCTGTGGCTGTGAGCGTGCCACTGCACTCCAGCCTGGGCAACAGAGTGAGACTCTGACTCTAAAAAAAAAAAAGAAAATTATTTTATTGGTGACAAATCATAATTCTATATATTTCTGTGGTACCAAGGGATGCTATGATATACAGTGTGGAATGACTGGATCAAGCTAGTTAACATACTCACTGCCTCAAATACTTATTATTTATTGATTCCTCTTGTCTAACTGAACCATTGTACCATCTAACCAATCTCTCCACATTTCTGCCCCACCACAGCCTCCAGTAACCACTATTCTGCTACTTCTGTGTATTTGATTCTTTTAGCTTCTACATGTAAGTGAGAACATGCATTGCATGTGCAACTTCTAGTACCAGCAATAAAATATATAATTCTTGTTTTGGAAAACTAATCATCATTTGATTTTTTTTTTTTAAACAGAGGGTCTCATTCTGTGGCCCAGGCTGGAGTGTGGTAGCACCATCATAGCTCACTGTACCTTCAAACCCCTGGGCTCAAGCAATCTGCCCACCTGGGACTACATATGTGTGTCACCATGCTTGGCTAATTTTTAAGTTTTTTGTAGAGAAGGAGTCTTTCTATGTTGTCCAGGCTAGTCTTACACTCTTGGCCTCAAGTAATTCAACCCCAGCCTCTCAAAATGCTAGGATTATACACATGCATCACCATGCCTAGCAATTTTTGATAACATCACTGAATACTTAGTGGGTATCTTATAAAAAAGGCACTTGCTTTAAAACAGCTATTTGTAACTTTCTTTGGCTATGAATACCCTCAAGGTTCAAAGAAGAGGTCAGTTCCCCATCCTTGGAAAATTTAACCATCATAAAATTACACATGCAATGTTTAGGGATTCACAGAATAAAAATTTTTGATATTTTCATTTGTGTTACTTTCTGTTTTTGTTTTTCTTACCTGTTTAAGAAGAGCCAAAACAAAAAGCGGAAAAAGTCGCAAAGAAAAAGGAACCATGAGTCCAGGCTGCTGGTTACTTAGGACTGAAGAGCGGTAAGCTGAAAGAGAGTCGATGACTGCATTCACCAGAGCATCTCGAGCGTCACTCAGACTGGCAGTCATGGATCTGTCAACAGCTAATAATCAAGGTGAGGGTAGAGACAGAATAGAGATAAGATAAAAGTTGAGGTACTCACGGTTGGAGATGATTTTTAAAAACTACACTATCTCTCCAATTTATTACATGAGTGAAAACATATACCAGTAAAAGCATGCTCGGGAGAATCAAGTCAACCTCTGTTGAAATGCTGCTCTGCTGTTTCCTAGCTATATGACAAATTTGGCAAATAATTTAGCCTACCTGAGCCTCAGTTTCCTCATCTGTAAAGTGAAAAACTTATTAAGTCTAAGATGCTATTAACTTTAATCCACTATTTTATTTTATATACCACTGAAAAAGAAAAAGCACTGCAATTCAACACACAAAGCTTTCCTACCAAATCGTTTTTATTTTATTTACTTATCATTATTTTCAGAGAGAGGATCTCACTCTATAGCCCAGGCTGGAGTGCAGTGGTATGACCACAGCTCACTGTAGCCCTCAAACTCCTGGGCTCAAGTGATCCTCCTCTCTTGGCCTTCCAAAATGCTGGGATTACAGGCATGAGCCACTGCACCTGGCCCCTAGGGTAGGTGGGTGGGTATGTATGTATGTATGTATGTATTTATTTATTTTGAGTTGGAGTCTCTCTATTGCCCAGGCTGGAGTGCAGTGGCATGCTCACAGCCACCGCCGCCTCGACCTGCTGGGCTAAGGCGATCCTACCACCTCAGCATTCCGAGTAGCTGGAACTCAAGGCACATGCCACCACGCCCAGCATATTTTTTGATTTATTGTAGAGACGAGGTCTCACCAAGTTGTCCAGGCTGGTCTCAAACTCCTGAGCTTAGGCAATCCTCTTGCCTCCACCTTCTAAAGTGCTGAGATTACAGGCTTGAGCCACCACGCCCGGCCTGGGTTTTTATTTAGAAAGAGCTCTTAAAGTTATTTAGACAGATTTTCATCATATGTCATGCTACTCTGTTTACATGCATTTCTTTCTTTCTTTCTTTCTTTCTTTTTTGACTTGGAGCATTACTCTATAACCCAGGCTGGAGGGCAGTGGCACGCTTCCGGCCACCACAGCCTCGACCTGCTGGGCTCAGGCCATCCTGCCGCCTTAGCCTTCCAAGTAGCTGTAGGCACGTACCACCATGCCCGGCTAATTTTTTTATTTATTGTAGAGATGAGGTCTTGCCAAGTTGCCCAGGCTGGTCTTGAACCCGTGGGCTCAGGCAATCCTCTCACCTCAGCCTCTCAAAGTGCTGGTATTATAGGCATGAGCTACCATGCCCAGCTATATGCATTTCTACATAAAATTATTTTCAATACCAAAAAAGCATAACTCTTCTGAACACTTCTCAAACTTCAACTAAACTCAATACATGTGATAGCAAAAATACATTCAAGAAAAAGATGTTATTAATTGTTATAAACAAAATGTACACATAGGAAAGAAAGAAAGAAGAGTATTATCATCTGGTTAAGAGTAACTCTAAGACTTTATCAATTGAAGACATATCTTGATTTTTTTTTTTTTTTTTGAGCAGGTGTCTCACTCTGTTGCCCAGGCTGGAGTGCAGTGGCATGCTCACGGCCACTGCAGCCTCAACCTGCTAGGCTCAAGCAATCCTTCTGCCGCAGCCTTCCAAGTAGCAGAAACGACAGGCACGCGCCACCACACTTGGCTTATTTTTTGATTTATTGTAGAGATGAGGTCTTGCCAAGTTGCCCAGGCCAGTCTCAAACTCCTGGGCTCAGGCACTCCTGTCACCTCCTCTTCCCAAAGTGCTGGGATTACAGGAACCACCGCGCCTGGCGATATCTTGATTTTAAAGGTGATAAAATGTGAAAAAAATGTACACATTGGGCTCAACCAAACATGGTAGCAGAACCAATATTTATAAAGTTGTGAAGATTTCAATAGCCACAAAAAAAATGAAATACCTTGGCATCTTCCTAACCAGGGAGGTGAAAGACCTTTACAAAGAAAACTACAAAACACTACTCAAAGAAATCAAAGGGGACACAAACAAATGGAAAAATATCCCATGCTCATGGATT
>CAUYQG010102162.1:0-14741 GCA_963574415.1 Tarsius wallacei
TGAGTGTTCCTGGATTGGTGATGTCATTCAGTATCCAGCAGAAGTAAAGTAAAATTTATCTGAAAAAAATCTATCTAAACTCAGGTGTCAACATAGTTCCAAAGATAGAGTTTCAAAGAACCTAAGGTCACAATATAAATATACACACAATTATACAATAAATAATCATATGTTATATGTAGGTATAAATGGTGATAAACAAACATTAGTAAGAATCAACAAAAACACATGTAGAATTATATTCACAAAAATTACAGATAATGAAGTTAATAGATACAGAATGGCAAAAAAAGATATTCTGTATATTTCAAGAAGCAATAAAAGGAATTGAAAATATGATGAGGAAATAAGGCCCTATCAAAATTGGCTAGACAGCTTTGAAATGAACAAATACTTTTTAAAAATAAGAGATCCAGAGGCAGACAAAAAAAAAAAAAAATAGGAAAGAGGTTATATTTAAAGAAAAATTTTCACAATTAATGAGAAAGAAAAATGTCATATTTAGAAAATGCAAATGAATTCTAGGCAGAATAAAGAGAATTTCATATGCGCACCCATTACAATGAAACTGCATACAACAAAGACAAATTGCTTTAAAAAAGATGTTTAAAATGAAAGCTGATCTCTCAGTAGCAATTATGAAGATCAAAATATGTCATAATGTTTTCTTCGAAGTGCAGAAAGAAAGTAATGTCATCCTAGTACTTACATGAAACAAAACTATTTTTGAAGACTGATGTTATAGCTGTTTACAAACAACTCTTCTAAAACAGGCCGGGCTCAGTGGCTCAGTCTGTAATGCCAGCACTTTGGGAGACCTACGCAAGTGGATTGCCTGAGCCTGAGACCAGCCAGGGCAACTTAGTGAGACGCTGTCTCTACAAAAAATTAAAAAATAAAAAATTTAAATAAATAAATAAATAAAAGTAGCCAAGCATGGTAGTGTGCCCCTGTCATTCCAGCTACTTGGAAGATTGAGGCAGATGATCACTGGAGCCCAGCAGGTCGATGCTGGGGTAACCGTGAGTGTGCCACTGCACTCCATCCTAGACAATGGAGTGAGACTCCAACTCAAAAAATAAATAAATAGTAATGGGGAACTGTCAGGGGAGGGGGAATGGGATTGACAGTTGAGGGAAACTGCTAGGGGAGGGAGGGGCACACCTCATCAACAAGGGTACCTACATAATCAACATTTGAATACCTAACCCTGAATTGTGCCCCACATCTTTATAATAAAAAAATATCTTATACTAAAATCTAAACAGATAAATAAATAAGTAAACACAGAAATGTGACTAAGACAGCCTAATATCTCCTTCAGCTTGACCAAAATTTAGACCACCTTTTACTTTAGAAAACTTGTATTTTTAAATTCTTTCTATGCCCTTTAAAACTGTAATCATGCCGGGCTCGGTGGCTCAGCCTGTAATCCCGCGCCTTTGGGAGGCTGAGGTGAGTGGATTGCCTGAGCCCGCGGGTTCGAGACCCACCTGGGCAAGCAAGACCTCATCTTTACAATAAAATCAAAAAATTAGCCGGGCGTGGTAGCGCTCGCCTGTAGTTCCAGCTACTTGGAAGGCTGAGGCGGAAGGATCGCCGGAGCCCAGCAGGTCGAGGCTGCGGTGGCCGGGAGCGGCCACTGCACTCCAGTCTAGGTGACAGAGTGAGACTTCAACTCAAAAATAAATAAATAAATAAATAAATTTCTTTTTTTTTTTTTGGTACCCTTGTATATAAAAAGCTCAATGTGTAATGGTTTTAAGAAACTTATAAATTGTAAGAAAAGAGAATTCATTTGACCTTGAGGGGAAAAAATTGTCCTGCTGATCCTGAGTTTATATCATTTGACCCAGTAAAGACGTGAAAGTATTTCTAGCATATAACTTGGGCCAGATTTTGTGCAAGCCTAATAACACAAAAGTTGCTTTTTTGGCTTGCAAGAAAGGTTTGACTGTGGTAGCAGAACAGAATACAAATTGATAATCTTGACAATGCAAAAGGGTAGTTGACAGGAGAAGGGCCATGGAAGAAGGAAGAAAGCTAGAGAAAAAAATGGGGGCATTCATATCTTTGTATAAAACTGGGAGTCAACAGATAATGTTGAAAGGTGATGGCACAAGAAACAGAGTTATAAATACATTATTTACAGTCACAAAGTAACCAACGGAAAAACTGAAAGAAAAAAACAAGATAGACATTCAGGATTGGAAGGAGTAAAGAGGAATGTCAAATATGATAAAGACTAAAGCAGAAGTATTTTTTGAATGGTGACTTAGGCAGCTCAGGCTGCTATAAAAGAATACCATAGATTGGGTGGGTTAAACAACAAATATTTGCCTCACAGTTTGGGAGGCTGGAAAGTGCAAGATCAAGGTGCCTATAGATTTGGTGTCCAATGATGTCCTTCTTCTGGATTTGCAGATGGCCTTCTTCTTGTTATATCCTCATATGGACAAGAGAGAGAGAGGAGAAACAAACTCTCTCATGTCTCTTCCTATAAGAACACTAATCCTATCATGAGGGCTTCACCCTCATAGCCTAATTACCTTCTAAAGGCCCCATCTCCAAACACCATATCATTGGGCATTAGGGGTTCAATATATAGATTTTGGGGGATACAATTACCCAGTCCATAGCATTGACTTGAGGCTGGACAGAAGTGAGGAGACTATTAGTTTTTTATTATAAATGCCTCAATGCTCTTTGATTTGTTATCTTTAATATATACTTCTTTGACTAGAAAAAAAAATTTTTTTTTTTAATAGGAGTCTCACTCTGTCACCCAAGCTGGAGGGCAGTGGTATGCTCCCGGCCACTGCAGCCTTGACCTGCTGGGCTCAGGCAATCCTTCTGCCTCAGCCTTCCAAGTAGCTGGACTACCAAGCCCAGCTAATTTTTTGATTTATTGTAGAGATGAGGTCTCACCAAGTTGCCTGGGTTGGTCTTGAACTTGTGGACTCAGGTAATCCTCTCACCTCGACCTCCCAAAGTGCTGGGATTACAGGCTTGAGCCACTGCGCCCAGCCCCAAAATTTTTTTAATTTGTTTCTGAAATCACCTTCTCTGTAAACCCTTCCCTAACCTCCTCCAGCAATAGAGTTGGGCACCTTCTATGCCTTAGTTTATACCCTAGTTGTACTTATACCACATACTATGGATTGAATTGTGTCCTACCCACAAATTCATGTTTGAAGTCCTAACACCCCCATGTGACTGTATTGAATTCAGGGCCTTTAAGGAAGTGATTAAGGTTAAATGAGGGCATAATGGCAGAGCCCTATGTTAGAATTGATGCCCTTATAAGAAGAGGAAGAGACACCAGAACTGTCTCCCCACCATGTGAGGACACAAAGAGATGATGGCTGTCTGCAAGCCAGAAAAAGAGTCCTCACCAGAACCCAACAATGCTGCCACTCTGATCTCAGCTTTCTCAGAACTGCAAGAAAATAAATGTCTGCTGTTTAAAAAAGATACAGTCTATGGTATTTTGTTATAGCATGCTGAGCTGACTAATACACCAGGTCCTACTGCCATGATTTGATACGTCTACATAGATTCTAGACTCCTTGAGAGTAAAGACCCATATTGCTATAACTGCCTATAGTGAGGGTCTACTGTATACCAAACACTGTACTATGTTCTCACAACTATCTCATTTAATCCTGACAACTTCTTAAGGTCAGAACAATTGTCCTCACTTAACAGGTAAGCAACTAAGACTTGGAGAGATTGTAGTTTGTCATTCATTAGAATTTGTTTATACCTGGCTCTGCACCACCACACTGCTTTTCTTATCACCTGTGTTCCCTTGACTCCTAGCAGTTCCCCACACATAGCTGATTTTCAGAATTTGTTTGTTAATTTCCTCAATAAATGAATTCCCTATCTCAGCAAGGGGAAAGAACGCTGTTTCTCTTTATAGTAACGAGATTCCTGTACTGATGTTCTTGAACACACTCACCTCCTACAATAATAAAATAAAATTTAAAATCCCCCCTTGGCCTGGCACAGTGGCTCAAGCCTGTAATCCCAGCACTTTGGGAGGCCAACGCGAGAGGAATGCCTGAGCTCAAGGGTTCGAGACCAGCTTGGGCAACTTGGCGAGACCTTGTCTCTACAATGAAATAAAAATACCAGCCAGTCTTGGTAGCACACGCCAGTAGTTCCAGCTGCTTGGAAAACTGAGGTGGAAGAATCGCCTGAGCTCAGCAGGTCGAGGCTGGGGTGGTCATGAGCAGTGTGCCACTGCACTCTAGCCTGGGCGACAGAGTAAGACTCCAACCCCCTAAAAAAAAAACCCTCCTTTACACAGGTCCAGCAACATCATTTGCGGAGTTCAATGCAAAATGAAATTGCAGGGCTTACTGTTCCCAGATTGTTAAGAACTTCAAGATGGCAGTAACAGAGAACAGGGGCCTTGTAGGCACAGGCTGCACACCCAGGAAGCCAGCCGTATGCCAATGACATTTTCCTCCATCTCTTTTGGAGTCAGTCACAAGTCCCTGCTTCTAGTCATTCCATATGAAATTGTTGTTTCCAATGGGGTACGAGGCAGTATGACCAGAATGCATCACACACTCATGTTTCTTTTGTTTCTCTGTTCCCTAGACATTATTCATTAACTGGATCAAAAGCAGCACTTGAGAGATTATTCTCAGCAGACTCACAGAGTTGAGTTTCTAAACAACAAAAAGTATTCTTGGAATGTGATAAGTTAGCAAAGGGGACTGAGTGCCTATGATCCAAGTTTCATTTCAGAAAGAAGAAACGCATAAAACTCCACATAAATTGATTACAAATTGAGAAGATATCTTGATTGCAGGAGATTAAAATATTTGGCCCATTTTCTTACAATCAAAGTAATCTTTGAATACATTTAAGAGTTAGCATAAAAATTGCCAACCCTAATAGAAGTATTCCATATGGAATGCTCCATTCTCAGCTCGTGGCGGTGGAGCTTTAAGCCAAGGATCACAAATCCAGTGCCTGTGGGAGCCGGACTGGTACTGTGCATGGGTGAAGTCTGCCAGGTGGGGATCAGGCAGCAGAGTGCACATCCGGCTCTCCAGGTACATCTCTTCCCCTAGTCAAGCTGATCCTTACCTCATAGGAGTGTGGCCTGTGTGATCAGATCCTCTGAATTTTCAAGCAAATCCAAAAATATAAATGTATATATCCCAAATTATAAATGAGTTGTAAATGTAAATTGTACATGCAAATGAGTATATCCTAAATTGTAAATGCTAGCAACGACTTTTAATAATTTTTTAAAATGTGTTCTGATCAAATAAAAATTGTCTGAGGGCTGGAGATGGTCATGTGCCCTTAGTGTGAGCCCTACATGACAAAAAACCTCATTTTACCATACAGAAAACTAAGTTTGGGACTAGAGTCTCATACACAAATCTGGGCGGCCAGGATGTTTGAATTGGGAAGAACAAAGATTCTAAGATAGTGGTTCTCAAATCCACCATTCAAGGAGATATTTGCCAATATCCAGACACATTTTTGGTAGTTCCAAAATGAGGATGGGAATACAACTGGCATCCAGTGGACAGAGGCCAGCGATGCCCTTAAATATCCTACAATACAGAGAACAGCTCCCACAGCAAACACTCATCTGAACAAAATGGCAATAGGATGGGCATTGAGATACCTCGTTATACAACAATTCATCTTCGGAATGTGGTTCTTTTTTTTTTTGAGTTGGAGTCTCACTCCATCACCCAGACTGGAGTACACTGCAGCCTCAACCTGCTGGGCTCCGGCAATCCTTCCTCCTCTGCCTTCCAAGTAGCCAGCACTATAGGTGTGTGCTACCACGCCCGACTAATTTTTTTTATTTATTGTAGAGACGAGTTCTCGCAAGTTGCCCCAGTTGGTCTCGAACCCGCGGGCTCAGGCAATCCACTCGCCTCAGCCTCCCAAAGTGCTGGGATTACAGACTGAGCCACCAAGCCTGGCCTCAGAACGTGGTTCTTATGCCAGAGCTCAATGCAGATTCCTGGGACCCAACTCAGACTACTGAATCATATACGCTGTTGGTAACAGCAGAGATGTGCATTTTAGAGCTCTTCCTAGGTGACATTAATGCATACTAAAATGTGAGCACCATAGGATTGAAACATCAGGATCTAGAGAATTCATTTATATCTAGAGAACTCCCATTGTGTGTTCAGCAAGGATGTATGTTCAGTGATAACAGAAAGAACTTTTACTTTTAAGCTGCAAAATACTGCACAGCCAAAGCAATGGTATCAGAATAGTCCGCCCACAGACACAGCCTGTTCCAAAAAGATAGGGGGAGTTAGAAAAAAGAAAAACTGTCATCATGTCTTTAGCCTCCAAGTACAGAAGGTAATTTCTTAGACAGCTGAAGACATTTTTAAAAGTTTATCAACAAGAAAAACAAAACAGATATGAAATCACAATGCTAAAGGCAATCTATATTCCTCAAGCATTGCAAATTCAAGCATCAGGAATTAAGATACATGAAGAAAAAGAGAATAAATTCTAGATACCCTTACTACTGTTTTCAGTATACCTTGTGACTATTGGAAAACTAATTTAAGCTATGTGAAGTCACCTATGTTACAAGTTTGTTTTTGTTATTTTTCCATTAACACCAAATATATGTATTTTTAAAGAAACTCTTGTGGAGTATATTAAAAATTTTCCTTCTCTAAAGGACCACAAAGACTCTTCCCTTCCCCTTTGTCTGGTGAGGTCACCACCAGAATAGCTCCTGTTACTGAAGGAAGCATGTCCCGCCCCTGGAAGTCTGACATGTGTAGTGACCATCGTTTCTGTGGACATAAATGGAAAACTCAACCCAGAAGCAGAAGCGTACATAAGGGAGATTTGTCCCAGAACCAACGTAAAAAGAATTTCAAGGTTGTAAACCCAGACAGAAGGTCTGAGAGATGTAGCTTCCTGGGTAGTAAAATCATAGCTTTGTGTGCTAGCGTAAGTTTGTTTCTGACTTGAAGCATCAAAGGCAACTTTGCAGGCTGGCAAGGTCACCCAACCCCAGAGAGGCCTCTGTGAGATAAAGAGAGGCATCGGGAGCCTTTCCACACTCCAGCAAACTTATCTTGTTTGTTATCTCTTGTGCTGCTCTTTTTTACTGCTTTAGTAAAATCGGTATATGTAAGGCACATTGTCATTATTGCCCATCCTCAACCCATGATGAGGATCTGTGGTCTGGTCTACCTCAGAGTACGGAAAAAAGTTGGGGGAATGCTGCTTAACCTGGGGGAGCAGGAGTCAAAGAGGGTTCACTCTCAGAAGCAGCACTATCACCGCATGTCCGTGGAGGAAGTCCAGCGATCAAAGGCCCCAGGACAGAAAAGCCAACCCTCAGGGCCTCTCTCTCCCTCCCAGCATCACCCTAATGACGTCCTTGGTAATCACAAAGGGTCACCCAGCCCTGTGTTAGTCCTTGGACCTATCATATTCCCTTCCAGTGGTCCCTCATATCTTTCAAGGCTCTCTGCGTCCCTCCCTCCCTGCATGATAAAGATTTAGAGTTCATTCTGCTCAGTTCTTTCAAATAAAGGAGACTGATGTTATAAAATTCACTAATGTATACTTAAAAAAACCTTCCTTCCAGAAAGTATTTACATTTTAGAAAATGTTGAGAATGTTAGTACTTAATCCAATGCAATTAATCTCTAAAGGTAAATTTTCAAGGATCATATCTTCCAAGCGGAGGGGATCTTACATTCCTCAAATCATCTTGGATAGTCAGAATGAGAACCATAGAAAGAGGGAAGTGGAGGCTGATCAGGAGACCCCCATAAATGCAGATCAGCCAGTAAGTGAGCAGTTCTCCATCTTTCAAATCCATCAACAAATGGAGATGCCATTGCTCAAACTTTTGCTAGACAACAGACAAGTTGGATAGCATTCTATCTAGAACCAACAGCATAAATTACTTTATCTTCAAAAACAATAATGGCAAATTCCCAGACAGAGTACACACTGAACTGAAAAAGCACTCATTTTTCATTACCTTTGCAGGGAATGAGGGGAAGTAAGAAAGATTGTGTCTCACTTGGCCTCTTGCTGAATCAACTAACTAGCTCATCTGTAAAACTGAACTGCTCCTACACAGATATCACAGATATCAGTGGTCTCATTAACGAATTGTACCTCTACTAATAATAATGGTAGTTTTAAAGCAGGTTGTTACATAAGGGAGAGGTGGTTTTTTAAAAAAAGTAATAAATATCAAGTTACAGATCTGAGAAATGCGGCAAAGTCTTTTCAAAATCACAAAGAGAAGAGACAACAATGGAAAAGTGCACCGGCTCCAAGTGAAAACATGGGTGAGAATTGAGCCCCTTTCCTGCTCGGAACGCCATTCCCTGCCCTTCAGGTTGTACAATTCCAACGGAGACAGAGAAAGGTAGGTTGAACATCCTTTAATGGTTCAAAAATGAAGGTCTTTTAAGTGTCCAGTATCCCTCCACATAAAGGAAAAGCCTGCAGTGGCTGGGGATAGTGGGTCAAAGATAATTTTTTTTTTTTAGTAGGAATCTCACTCCATCGCCCAAGCTGGAGTACATTGGCACGCTCACAGCCACCACAGCCTCGACCTGCTGGGTTCAGGTGATCCTTCAGCCTCAGCCTTCCAAGCAGCTGGAACCACAGGCACGCACCACCACACCCAACGAACTTATTTATTTATTCATTTATTGTAGAGACGAGGTCTTGCCAAGTTGCCCAAGCTGGTCTCGAACCCCTGGGTTCAGGCAATCCTCTTGCCTCTGCCTCCCAAAGTGATGGGATTATAGGTATGAGCCACCACACCCAGGTCAAAGTTAAATTTTAATCCTGAGCCCCAAAACTCATAAGTTTAGCCATGAGGTGTAGAATAGTGCTATTCCTGTCATTATGGAAACAGGCATAGTGAAACAGACTATTTGAGACATAAAGATCTGTAGCACTCGGGTCCCAGCTCTACCACTAATTTGCCACTCCCTGGAAGGTAAACTATAGCTACATGGGCAGAAATTTTTTTAGTCTCTTTTATTCATTGCTATATATTCAGCACCAAGAACATTGGGTGGCATATATGAGACACTCAAAACGTGTGTTTACCAAATGAATAAATAAATTATCACAGTCCTGGACAAGTCAAACAGCCCTTTGGGACTATGCCTTCATTGGTCCTTTCTCTACCTGCCTCACAGCGTGTCTGCTCTCCTGGAAAGTATGCATGTCTGGATGGTGTGTGTGAGGAGACGCTGACTCCATGAATGGGGATTACACGCAGGGTGGATAGTTGCAAGACATGGGGTGCAGACAGGGAACTCGGATAGCAGGTCGGCTGGACAGAGGGTGAAGGCAGTGAGAGTTAACTGTGAGCAGAGATTAGCAGAAGCTGGAGGAAGAGGGGAGGATTGAAACTATGCTGAGGGCAATAGCAGCAGCAGCTGACCAGCAGGAGTTTGTTTAAACAGAGCAAAAAAATGGTTTAAGCAGCACAGTTTTCCTCTAGCTTTGGCCAAGGGTCTAATGAGGATGAGCGATCAGCTGCAAATGGAATCCCTAAAGGAGAGAGAAGTTGAAGAACTAGGGCAGACTGGTTAAAAAAGAAAGGAAGATGGTCCTGGACTAGCCATGTTGCCTTTCATTAAAAAGAAGAGGAGGAAAGAGGGACAGAGAGTTCAAAGAACGGAAGAGAATCTTATCCTCAAATCAGCCATCCTGAACTTTCCATGATGGTCCCAATTTCGTGTGATTTATTGTTTTCACGGAAGACATCTTAGCCTGGGTTCTCTCAAAAATAGAGTCTTTGGAACTTGTGAGCATGTCTTTACTTGGAAATGTTGATTCCAGAAACAGTAGGGCAGAACGGGGATGGGGTTGGGGAGGAGCAGAGAAGGAGAGCAAAACAACTCAAGGACAAGTGAGACTGGTGCGCCCTCTCGCCAGGACCTCTGAAGAGTGATGAAAATCACCTCTGAGCTGGCTACCAAGGGGATGACAAGGGAACTGCCATTCACTCCCCCACATTTCTGGGCTATGCGTGGATAAGTACAGAGTAGGTTCCCACAGGCGTCCTTTGTCTCAGCCTCAGCCAAGCCCCTGGGCAGGAAGTGAGAGTTTTACAGCACCGGTCAAGGGCATCTTCACAGAAGCCATCAATGCCTTCAGGGAACTGGTCTGCACAACAGTGGCTGGGGTAGGAGGCGGACCTGGGGTGTTTGCACATGGAGCACAATCTGCACCTGGCTCCTCTCTGATCTGCTTTTGTCGTCCCTCCAGGAAGTCCAATCTGTCACAAAATTCCCCTCAAGGAGATGACAAGTTGCAATCTTTGCAAGGACTTAGTACAAAAGGGTAGTGGGAGGAGCTGCAGCTAGTCGCCTGGTCCTTATCGACATGTAACACTTCACTCTTTCACCATATGCTTAAATCAGTGTTTCTTACATTTTGTACATTAGAACCACCCACGCAGCTTTTTAAAGTCATGATGCCGTGGGGCTCGGTGGCTCGGTGGCTCGGCCTGTAATCCCAGCACTTTGGGAGGCCGATGTGAGTGGATTGCCTAAGCCCGCGGGTTCGAGACCCGCCCGGGCCACTTGGTGAGACGTCATCTCTACAATAAATAAAAAATTAGCCGGACGTGGTAGCATACACCTGTAGTTCTGGCTACTTGGAAGGCTGAGGCAGAAGGATCGCTGGAGCCCAGCAGGTCGAGGCTGTGGTGGCCAGGAGCGTGCCACTGCACTCCAGTCAGGGCGATGGAGTGAGACTCCAACTCAAAAAAAAAAATCGTGATGCCATCAGGCGCGGTGACTCACACCTGTAATCCCAGCACTTTGGGAGGCTAAGACGAGAGGACTGCCTGAGCTCAGGCATTTGAGAACAGCCTGAGCAACATGGCGAGATCTCGTCTCCACAATAAATCTAAAAATCTAAAAATCAAAAAATTAGCTGGGCATGGTAGTGCATGCCTGTAATTCCAGCTACTTGGAAGACTGAAGCGTAAGGATCACCGGAGCCCAGCAGGTCGAGGCTGCGGTGGCCGTGAGAGTGCCACTGCACTCCAGCCTGAGAGACAGAGTGAGACTCCGACTCCAAAACAAAAAATTCTGATGCCTAGGCTGTAACCCAGATAATAAATCAGGGCAATGATCTAAATTAGAAAACTATCATCGATGGAATAATATTATCTAACTTATAGACCTCACTCAGATTCCACCAGTTTTCCTCTACTGTGCTTTCCTTGTCCAAGAATCAATCTAGAGTCATACGCACTTACTTGTTTTATCTTCTTAGTCTTCTTAGTCTTCTGTAAATGCTTATCAATCTTTCCATATCATTCATAACCTTAAGACTTCTGAAGAGTACGGTCAGTTATTTTACAGAATGTTCCTCAATTTGAATTTATCTGATGATTTCTCATGACTCGATTGAGGTGATATTTTTATCAAGAACATTGGACATATTGTAGCTTCTCAGTAAACATATTATGGTTACATGATACTGATGTATCTTATTAGTGGTGGTTTTAACCTTGACACTTGGTTGAGGTGATGTCTTTTAGGTTTCTACAGCATAAAGTTATAATTTTCCTTTTTTGTAATGAGTAGACATCTTGTGGAAAGATTGTTTGAAATTATGCTAATATTCTGTTTCTCATTATACTTTGTCCACTAATTTTAGCATCTATTAATGGTTTTTCCCTGGAACAGTTATTAGTATGGTGTTTGTCTAATGTTACTTTTCTATGCTCTTCTCACATCTGTATTTACTAATTGGATTTGTAATGTAAGGAAAAGCTGTGTGGCTTGACTTCAAATAACTGAAAATTGAACAGCCCTAAAGATTCTGGTTTGAGGCTTGAACTGGCGAAAAGGAAGAAATAGAACTGTTGGAATGAAAAAAGTAAAATTAAATACTTGCTGTGGTTTTCATTTAGAAATTGATAATTTCACTTGATATATGGGGTGTGACTAGAGATGAGAAATCAGTAACCACCAGAGTGAAATGTGTAGTCAGGAAATGTTTCAGGTATGAAACATAACAGAGAAGTTTCTTCTGTATTTTTAAAAAATGGTTGACAATGTGCAGGTGGGCTGGTATGTAACATCTGTGTAAAAATGAAACACATTTGAGCAACCCCTTCAAGCCCCACACTGTGGGAGCTTTTCTGCCCTCTCAATAAGCCCTGCTTCCAAAAAATACTCCCAAAACACATTTATGCAAATGGCTTGAGATTAAGATTTGAAGAAAAGAAAGACCTAAGAGAACAATCTGCAAAAATATAGAACAAGACCGGGCGCAGTGGCTCACACCTGTAATCCCAGCGCTTTGGGAGGCGGAGGCAAAAGGATTGTCTGAGTCCAGGAGTTCAAGACCAGCCTAAGCAACACAGCAAGACCTTGTCTCTACAATAAATAAAAAAATTAGCCAGCGTGGTGGTGCGATCCTTTAGTTCCAGCTACTTGGAAGGCTGAGATGGAAGGATCACCTGAAACTATGGTAGCCGTTGAGTATGCCACTGCACTCTAGCGTGGGCGACTCTGACTCAAAAAACAAAAAAAGATACAGAGCAAAAGTAAAAAAAGAAAAGCTAAGCTGGATACATCTGCTCAAAGAAAAACAAGAAAGGTGTTTGAGATAATAAAAAGTTGAGGGCCGTTGAGTGGCAGTGAGGAGAGACTTAAGGAGAAATGTGGAAATAAGGAGTTCAGGTCTAGTAGATAAATACAACAACAAAAGAAACTAGGAAAATTATTATCTAGAAACTAGGAAAAATATCTAGAGGTGGAAAACTCCTGAACAAAAACAAGAAACAAGACAGGTTTTGCACAGGAGTCCAGGAGTCTGGGAAGAAAGAAGTCCAAGAGAAGGAAAAACATCAAAAAAGAACAAATTTAGTATAAGGGATATATTAGCCATGATTCTTGCAGTTACAATGACAGCTCAACTCTACCATAAGCAAAAAAAGACACTCTTGGCTTCCAAAACTGGAAGTTCCTTTTAAGAGCCAACTGAGGGTTGATAGCCCCCCCCAACTCAAAGTCGCGGGGCCTCTGTGTCTCCCTCTTGTGAAAATAAACAAAATCTCAGGACGGCAAATTCATTAGTCAAAGGGAAAAGTTAAGCTTGGGAACTAAGTCACACACACACACACACAAAAACCTGCCTTCCTTTTGTTCTCAAACAGATAGTTGTAATTTCATTTGCTAACGTCATCTTATGTAACATGTAGGTTTACTGAACTAGAGTTTGCTAACGTCATCTTATGTAACATGTAGGTTTACTGAACTAGAGACAACTGCATAATTGATGTTTTCCCCACCCCTCTCTTTTCACATGTAGAATGTGGATTCAGTGAGCACTTAACCGAAGTCACACAACAATGAAACCACTGCATCATTGCCTACCCTCCTCTTTTTTTTTTGAGTTGGAGTCTCACTCTGTTGCCCAGACTGGAGTGCAGTGGCACACTCCTGGCCACCGCAGCCTCGACCTGCTGGGCTCCGGTGATCCTTCCGCCTCAAACTTTCAAGTAGCTGGAACTACAGGCCCGCGCTACCACGCCTGGCTAATTTTTTTTTTTTTTTTTTTTTTTTTTATTGTAGAGATGAGGTCTCACCAAGTTGCCCAGGCAGAACTCGAACCCGCAGGCTCAGGCAATCCACTCACCTCAGCCTCCCAAAGTGCGGGATTACAGGCTGAGCCACCGAGCCCAACTGTCTTTTTTTTTTTTTTCCTTTCCTTCTTCTCTTCCTGCCAATGCTTGCCCCTTTAAATATTGAAATCCTAAAGACCCTTTTTGGAAAAAGCACAGAACACAGATCCTGCGACTTGTGTTCCTTTTTTCTGGGTGCATCCTCAACCTTGGCAAAATAAACTTCAAAATAAATTGAGATCCTTCTCAGTCACCTTTTGGTTTACATTTTGGTAACCACAAAGGAATTCTGAGAGCAGTTAGGCCACTGGCCTGCAGCAACTCTTCTATCAGGGCCTTGGAATAGGAAGGTAGAGCTTGCCAGATGTCGCAGCGGGCTCAGTAAGGCTGGAGTCGTAGGTTGGTAAGAAGAATTTACCAAAAGAGTAATGAATTAAGAAAAGTAGACGTACTAAAGGGAAGATACATTGTAAAGAACACAATAGGCAGAGGCCACAGAGAGTGCTTGCTGTTTGCTATCTGCTCTTTGCAAAGAGGCAGAAGCTAGAGGGGCATTTTATTAGAGGGGTGTCCGTGTTTAGTGGGCCGGGGAGTTGTCTTTGGGGAGAGTCTGCAAAAGGAAATTTTCAGAAGTTTGTGAAGCTGCTGATAGATTATCATGTTTTGTTTTTTTAAGATACAGGTAGTTAACAGCAATAGTTAACTAGTTACAAATGATTAACTATTTTTTGTTCATTGTGAATGTTTTACTACTGACTAAACTAGCTTTAACAGTTCTTGCTGATCTTGAGGTCCCTTTTTTTTATTTTTTATTTTTGAGTTGGAGTCTCGTTCTGTCGCCCAGACTGGAGTACAGTGGCCGCTCCCGGCCACCACAGCCTCGACCTGCTGGGCTCCGGCGATCCTTCTGCCTCAGCCTTCCAAGTAGCTGGAACTACAGGCGCGGTACCACGCCCGGCTAATCTTTTTTGATTTATTGTAGAGATGAGGTCTCACCAAGTTGCCCAGGTGGGTCTCGAACCCGTGGGCTCAGGCAATCCACTCACCTCAGCCTCCCAAAGCGCGGGATTACAGGCTGAGCCAC
>CAUYQG010102163.1:0-17712 GCA_963574415.1 Tarsius wallacei
CTGTAGTTCCAGCTACTTGGAAGGCTGAGGCAGAAGGATCGCCGGAGCCCAGCAGGTCGAGGCTGCGGTGGCCGGGAGTGGCCACTGCACTCCAGTCTGGGCGACAGAGTGAGACTCCAACTCAAAAAAAAAAAAAAAAAAAAGAAATGAAACCACTATCTTGAAGAGATATCTGCACCATCATGGTCACACAGCATTATTCACAATAACCAAGATATAGAAACAATCTAAGTATCTGTGGATGGATGAATAAACAAACAAAATGTGATATATATACACAATCACATATTATTCAGCCTGTTAAAAAAAATAAAAAGATATCTATCATTTGTGACAACATGAATGAACATGGAGCACATTATTCTAAGTGAAATAACCAGACACAGAACAATAAATACTATATGTTCTTATTTATATGTGAAATCTTTAAATAGTCAAACTCAGAAACAGAAGTAAAAGCTGGTTTCCAGCGTCTGGCGAGTGAGAGAAATAAGAGGATGTTGGTCAAAAAATCAGAGTTATAAAATGAATTAATTCTGGAAACCTAATGTACAGCATGGTGCATGTAGCTAAGAATAATGTGTTACATACTTGAAATTTACTGATAGCATATTGTATGTATTCTCACCACAAAAAAGGTAACTATGTGAGGTAATGGATATGTTAATTAGTTCGATTGTGGTAATCATTTTATAATATTTACATATATCAAAAAATCACCTTAAATACACACAATTTTTATTTGTCAATCATACATCAGTAAAGTAGAATTAGAAAAACAAGCAACTGTAGTACATGGACTAGCAACATCATCATCACCTGGAGATTTTTGGATATGCTGAATCTCAGGCCCCATAAGACCTACTGAATAAGAATACACATTTTATCAAGATCCCAGATTATTCCAATGCATGGTACAATTTTTGAAGCGCTCTTCAAGGCAATATATGTAATTTGAAAAATTGCTATGAATATAAATTACTGCAACTTCATGAAACTTAACAGCTTATATTGACCAGTCACCCTAATAAGAAATATGATATCGTTACAATATCAATCACTTTAAGTAGTTTTTGAAAAATCAGTTATATCTTCCATTAAAATATTATAATAAAATATGCCTTATGTTCATAGACTGGAAGAATTGATATTATTAAAACTGCCATACTACCCAAAGCAACCTACAGTTTTAATGTAATCTCTATCAAAATGCCAGTGACATTCTTTACAGAAAACATTTTAAAAATTCTAAAATTCGGGCAACCTCTTTGGGTCCCCCACTGTGGGAGCTTTTCTGTCCTCTCAAATCCTGCTTTCAAAAATAAAATTCTAAAATTCATAAGGAACCACAAAAAAACCTTGAATAGCTAAAGCAATTCTAAACAAAAACAATAAAGCTGAAAGCATCACTACACCTGACTTCAAAATATACTATGAAGCCACAGTAACCAAAACAACATGGCAATGGCATAAAAACAGACAATAAAATAAAAATTAATGAAGCATGCTTGTATATGCCTGTAGTCCTAGCTACTTGGGAGGCTGAGAAGGGAGGACTGCTTGAGCAAGGAAGTTCAAGGCTGCAGTGAGCACACCACTGCACTCCAGCTTGAGTGACAGAGTGAGACCCTGTCTTTAAAAATAAAATAAATGGTGCCAGAAAAACTCGACATCCACATGCAGAAAATAATGCTAGATCCTACCTCTCACCACATACAAAAATCAACTCAAATGGGTTAAAAACTTAAATGTAGAACCTGAAACTGTAAAACTACTAGAAGAAAAAATAGGGGAAATGCTTTATGACACTGGACTGGGCAAAGATTTTTTAAATAATACCTCAAAAGCACAGGCAACAAAAGTAAAAAAAGACAAATGGGATTACATCAAATTAAAAAGCTTTTGCACAGTGAAGGAAACAATAAAGCAAAGAGACAATCCATGAATTGGGTGAACATATTTGTAAGTGATACATCTGACAAAAGGTTAATATCCAAAATACACAAGAAACTTAAACAACTAAAGAGTAACAAACCAAAAACAAAAAAAGAGAAAAAAAACTTGATTTAAAAATGGGCAAAACACCTTATTAAGTGTTTCTCAAAAGAAGATATACAAAAGGACAACAGGTAGGTGAAAATGTTCAACATCACTAATTATGCAAATTAAAACCACAACGAGATACCACCTCCTCCAGTTAGAATGGCTATTATAAAAAAGATAAAAGAAAATATCTGTTGGTGAGGATGCGGAAAAAAGAGAAAACATATACACTGCTGGTAAGAATGTAAATTAGTACAGCCATTATGAAAAATAGTATGGAGATTTCTCAAAAAATTAAAAATAGAATTACCATACTATCCAGCATCTCCACTACATGACATAAACCCAGAGAAAATAAAATCAGTATGTCAAAGAGATATCAAGAGATCAATCTGTACCCCACAAATATGTACAATTACAATGCATTAATTTTTAAATTTTTTAATAGTTAAAAAATATTACAATATATTTTTGGCCTTAATCTGCCAGACTCATTTCCAAATACTTTTCTAACTCTCAGGACATATTTAACTTTGCCAATATTGGTCACCAATGGTATCTTCTTAAATTTCAAAGGCATTAACTCTTTCAGGCCTAAAATTTTACAAAAGAGACTATCAAATCTAGAAGCCATTTTTTAAAATCTTTTATTTTAAAGATGTGAGGTACAATTCAGAACTAGCTATGCAAATATGCATTATGCAGGTACCCTTGATGATGAGGTGTGCCCCCTCCCCAGCAGTTTTCCACTACTGCCAGTCTTCCCCTCTCCCCTGGCAGTTTCCCACTACTGCCAATCCCTTTCTTATAGTATTATGATTGTTGTTCAAGGAAGCCATTTTATAGAAAAAGAAGTATTGGAGAAAGCAAGCATTTAGTCTGTCATAAGTAAATTAATTTCTATAATAGCAAGATGTGTATTTTGAAACAAATTGTACATCCCAGTGGCTATTTTTCCAAAGTTTGATTACAAATTCAGAATGCCTTATGATGGTTAACTTTATGTGCCAGTTTGACTGGGCCAGGGGTGGCTAGATATTTTGTAAAACATTACTCTGAGTTTTTCTATCAGGATCCTTTTTGTTGAAATTAACATTTAAATTTGTAGGAATGAGTAAAGCATATTGCCTTTCCCAATTTGAATGGGCCTTATCCAATCAAAAGCCCAATAATATAAAGAGGTTGAACCCTCCTCCAAGTAAGAGAGAATTCCTCCTGCTTAATGCCTTTGGAAACATATTATTTTTTCTCTGACATCAGACTCAAATTGAAAGATTAGTTCTTCCTGAGTCTTGATCCCACAGGCCTTCAGACTGAAACTCATTGGCTCTCCTGGGTCTTCAGTCTGCCAACTCACTCTGCAGATGTTGGGACTTGTCAGCCCCCATAATCACTTGAGACAATTTATTGTTACATATACACACACACCTTATTGAAAAAATATATATACACACACAAATATACATGTCATGTATATAAAATTAGTTGTTTCTCCAGAGACCTCTAATACACATCTATTATTTCATGTTTAACAATTCAATCTGCATAATTCCCAAAGAATGACTTTGTTAGTAAAATTTGCTGTTCTTGACTATTTTTAATTGTGGTAGATGCACCTCTTTTCTAATTTTCACAAAGGCACTAAAAAGGCCAGTGGCAGCCTTGGAGGCAGTGTAGCACACAGGAGACAGCACCTCAAGGAGGTTAAGAACCAGCACTTAAGCCTAAGTTTAATATCTGACTCTACACCCATCAGCTGAGTAGCGTTGGGCTCAAACTCTCCCTTCTCTGCTTTAGTTTTCTCATCTGCATTATGATCTACATTATGGGGTTGACATGGGTTAAGTATTTATACCAAAAAAGCACTTCGAACAGTGCCTGACAAGTAGCTATACATATTAGCTATTGCCATTATTATTGTCTTTAATGAGTTTAAAATGCATCTTACAAATTTTAAACACTCTACTGAGCATAAAACATGTATCTTTCGTTATTAGAATCACTCCATTCCAGAAACTGAAGAGAAATAAGAGTGGAAAAATAACCTCATTGAACCTTTAACGTGAACATGGCATGTCGTTGATTCCAATTTTAAAAGGGTAGGTTTTTTTCATACATTATGTATATTCTAATTTTTCTTCTTAATACCAACCTTGCCTCTGTTTTTTAGAAGTCTCTGGTTCACTTCTAATTTTTCCATTCGTTAAAATGGTAAGTTCTAAAGATATATTGGTGAGTAATATGTGACTCTTGACATGGGAGATTTTTTTAAATCTCCTGTTAACAGAGGTATTTATTAGTGTGGATGATAGTATAGTTGTTAAATCATCAGTTGGCTTTTCTAATCACCACTGCAGATTTTAAATTCCAGAAACAAAATGGTCAAGTAGGAAAAGACTCTAAGAACTAGAAGGAAGTTCAACGAAGAATTCCAAGGATAGGACCAGCTTTTTTTTTTTTTTTTTTGAGGTGGAGTCTCACTCCGTCGCCCAGACTGGAGTGCAGTGGCCACTCCCGGCCACCGCAGCCTCGATCTGCTGAGCTCTGGCGATCCTTCCGCCTCAGCCTTCCAAGTAGCTGGAACTACAGGCGCGCGCTACCACACCCGGCTAATTTTTGATTTATTGAAGAGATGAGGCCTCACCAAGTTGCCCAGGCGGGTCTCGAACCCGCGGGCTCAGGCAATCCACTCACCTCAGCCTCCCAAGGCGCGGGATTACAGGCTGAGCCACCGAGCCCGGCTCCAGCTAACTTAATTCTTTAATCTTGGTCTTATCGTTAGTCTTTCTCTGGTGCCATAACTTGCATAAATGATATTTTTGGAAGGAAAACTCAAATTACTTTAGAAAATAGTATTCTGGTCTTATATTGGGTCTGTAGAAACTAGTAGAACTAACAGACATTGAGGATTTTTATCTAGTAGAAAACTTACTGCACTAACTCTATTTCCATTTTAAAGCAAATTGTACTATTTTCCCACTGAATGAGACTGCACATCCCTGTAGCCACACTCTAGGATCACAATGTCCATCCCATCATTACAGAGCCAGGATAAAAAAAATCGTAGCTAATGAGCTGTCTTCCCACCCCAGACAGCGTGGCCTAAGGAGGTAAGATGCTTCCCTGCCTTCATCTGCCTGAACTATTTAAACTAAGCAGCTGCTGAGGTATTGTGATTACTTTAACTAGCGAATAACCACACAGAGACATAGACTTGGAATCCTTCAGGGTAGACACCTCTGCAAATAAGGGCAGACACTATATATGATTTTGGATTTTACTTTTTTTCAGTGGTTAAAATAATAAAACATTATGACTGCTCCATTGGTTATACTCCCAACAGTGATCTAACTTAATTTGTTCCACCACTATGCTTTTATTTCATTATCCTCACTCACCAATTATTTTCTTTGTTTCTCTTAGCTCATCTTTTGGGTCAGCAGGAATGTCAGAAACAAAAAAAGCTGACTTGGAGAAGTTGGGATAATGGCTATAGATAAGCAGTGATGAACAAGAAATTAGTATTGTCAAGTTGTGCAGTCATCATAAATGTATGTTTCAAAATGCACTGGGAGACTAACTATCCAGTACACCAAAAGTTCAAATGTAAAAGAAATTTAACTGAAACAAGTTATTTTCAGTCATTCAACAAAACTAATAAAATTCCTTCCAGATGGGCGTAGTGCTCTATGGTCATGGGCTGTGCAAAGTTGAGGAAGTATTAAGCAATTAAGTAATAAGTGAGACATGGGCTCCACCATTAAGGGTTTGATCCCTGACATCCACGAACCTGATCTTTATCACCTGAATAAGTTTCTGCAATAATTAATTTGCCTGTGTCTATCATAAGCATATTCATTATTGACTCCATTTTTCCAACTCTCATTCATATAGTGTTTATTGTGACTTCAGTCCACACTGTTAAATATACATCCTTATTCCCAAAGTTAGCATTTTTCCAAGATAAGAATCAATTTGATTTTAAGAGTTAAGACAGCCTAGCAACACATCAATGAGAAAGAGAAGAAGGAAAAAAAAGTTAAGTTGAAAACTTGTTCGCTGAGATACAAAAATAGATGATTCAAAGGCTTACAGGCTGCATTCAAGTCTCTCCGTCGGAGATAATGAGACGCCATCTGCTTGTCACTCATTTATAGAGTCTTATGTAGCCGGAGAAGAATGGTCCATATCCATACTGAGCCAGTTGTATCACTTATTTTTTTATAAAACATAATGCGAATGCATATATTTCTTTTAGAAGCTAAATAGAATTATTTTTATTAAAAGAAATACACTTTTTTAATATAGTTAATCTCTTAATAACATCTTATGGCAGGGAAAATGTATTTTCTCCTTCAAAGAATATTTGAGTTGAGAGCCGATCCACACCTGTTTCACATTTGCTTAAGAAAAAATGAAAGTGAACTTTAGTGCTGCCTTCGCCCATGCCTAGAGGAAAATAAAATGTAAATTCAACAGCACCAGCAAAATGGATTAGGATTGAGAGAAACAAACTCTCTCCTTAGCAGAAAAGAAGTAAAGAACTAGTACTTATGGAATCAAAAGTGGATTTTGGAAACGTAATACTAGTCACAGATAATCTTTCATTGTGAAATAAACTCCTTGTTTACATTTTTTATGCCCTAAAAATATACAGGAGAATATTACATCCAAAGAATAATAATAATAGGTCTGTTCAGAGAGCAACTGATTTAGGAACAATTCAAACCAAAGTGTGTGACATAAACCTTTATTTGCTTCCAAAAGACAAGAAGTAGGGTTGTAAATGGTTTTACTCTTCTAAAATGATTTCCTCATGTGAAACAGTAACCACTTTGCTTTCATGTGTAAAATAGTGATTATAGTAGCTCTAGGATACTATTTAGCTAAAGAAGTTTGCTCTCACATAGAATAACATTTTTTTTTTAAAGCGTGTAATGGGCAGGTGTAAAGTTCACATGCTGCTAATAAAAAAATATAGAATCACAACTAAGAGGTTTATCAACACACCAAATAAATATTATCTCTTAGATGCTATTTGCAATAAGTCTTATTAAAAACTATTATTTTTTAGAAACAAACTTGCAGTTGAAGAACGCAAGTTATGAATAGGTCCTTGGGAAGATGAGAGGAATGAATTACAGACCACAGGGGATGAGAATAACTTTAGATAGGAGGGGTCCTTCATTTGTCATACCAAGAAAGGAAAGCAGAAAAGGCTTTTGTCAGCTGTAATATCTCACATTTACCCATGAGTACAATCTTCAGTCAGTCAGTTTCCACAGCTCAACAAAATCGCCTCTACATTGAAACCTTCCCTGATATCCCCAATCCAATTCACCTACTCTTCTTCATATAATCTCATTTTATAATGAAGACTTCAAGACAGCTTTCCCTCTCTGAATCTTAGAGCCTAGCAAAATTATTAATAAGCACTTAGTAGCTGTTTTTTGGAATCAGTGAGTGAATTTCTCAAAGGGTTGCTTTGATATTTCTAGATTTTTTTCCCTCCTGAACATTTCCACCACATAGTTTCAGGAACTAGACAGGAAAGGAGGCAGGAAAGAGGGAAAGACCCACCTGGGGATAACTTAGAATGAGAATTTCCCATTTAGGAATTCACCACAGAATCTGTTACTAGCACAATGTCTTGTGTTCGGTAACACAAAACGAAAGGATTTGTGAATTTGGATTATAATGACTCTGTTTTGATGAAGGATAATTTTTTAATTCTATTTACTATGGTTCTGCAAGCAGAATCTTCACTTAATTAAAGTTAAGATCAACCACTGTCTTATGTTTTTGGAATTTATTCTTCCTCTCAGGCCCTTGGGCCCTGATTCTGGTTATTCCTTTCTTTTTATCCTTCTTGTACCTTCAATATACTGTATCATCTCATTGGCCATGCCATCTTACAGTGTTTATTTTTGTGCCAGTGCCAGCAAAGTGGCTAGCTAGTCAATAGCCATTCCAGTTTGTTGATGCCAAACACACCAGGATCTACAATCCATTGACCTTCCAACTTTCTCTGTCTCTTTCTTCTTTCATATTCTCACTTCCCAACTTATCCAGTTTAGACTTAAAAGTTCAGCACTGTAATCACTGTGACTGTATACACTTTGAGCTCTCCTGATCCTCTGTTATTTTGCTGTACCTGTTTGGCAAACTTCAATTCTGCTTAAATGAATGTGAAGACGAACTGCATAAAATGTTCAAAATGCTAGTCTCATTTTAAGCTTATAATTGGCAAGTTTAAATAAATTGATAGTTTTACCCAGGAAACCTACTGCATTTCCTCAGAATATTCACACTCCAATTCTGCTGTGTAATTATATACCCTTTTCCTTCCTCTCAGATTTCCAACAGCTCCTCTCCCTTCCTCACTTTTATCAAATAACCTTGGTTTCTATTGAGAAAACAGAAGCAATCAGAAAAGAACATCTACAAAATTTCACCACATCTACCTAACCATTGCTTCTAGTCTTGCTTTTTATTCTGTTACCTTTATGAATTGACTGTCACTATTCCTATCAAAGTTAACCATCCCCTTGTGCACTCTATCTTTTACCTACTCAGGGATATTTCTCAAAGCGTTCTGTCCTCTATCCCCAGCACCAAGTCTCTTCACTATTTCATTTCCATCATGATATCATTTATTTATCTTAAATAAACACATTGTCTCTCTCTCTCTCCCTCCATCTTTTATACCCCTTCCTTCTCTAGCTTCCATTTCATTGCTCTTCTAGCCATCACAGAAAAATTCCTAAAAAGAGTTGCTTAAACCTGTTATTCCCATTTTGTCTCCTCCCATTCTCTCTTGAACTCACTCCAGATTATATTTTTATACTTTTGTTTTCACCACCTTTTCACTCATGACCTCCATGTTGCTAAATCCAGTCAGCCATTTTCAGGTCTTAACTTACCAAAACAATCAGAAGAAACTGACGTAGTTGATTACTCCCTTCTCTGAGTAACATTCCTTCACTTGATTCCAGGACCCACATACCTGGCTTTCCCCCTACATGGACACTTCTTTTCAATTTCCTTTTCTGTTTCTTTCAAATCTTCCTACCTATTAAATAATCAGATGCCTTGCATTATTCATTCTGTTGGTCATCTCATCCAGGCTCATGGTTGCAAATACCATCTGCAGAAGCAATGACTTCAAATATATATCTCCAATGAGACTTCTCACCTAAAAACTCTATAGTTACATACCTTACTCTACCTTGACATCTCCACTGAATATCTAAAAGGACCTCACACTCAGCCTGCTCAAAGACAAAATCCAGGCTTCCCCAAAAATCTGTTTCCAAAAGTTTCCCATCTCAGTAAACTCAACTATATCCTTCCATTTCCTCAGGATAATAATCTTAGAGTTATTCTTGGCTCTTCACACTCCATATCCAATCTATCAGTAAATTCTGTTTATTCTACAATTAAAGTATGTCTTCCCTCCATAGTTGATAGATAGATAGAAATCTACTTAACTATAAATATGTGACATATAACCACTTATCACCAACATCTATACTGTACCCTTTTGCCAAGCCACTACCACTTACCAGGATTACTGCAATGGGTTTAACTGTCTTTCAATTTCCACTTTTTTCTCTTCATCTATTCTTAACACAACAGTCAAAGTGATGGTTTTAGAACAGAAACTCAAATCATGTAACTACTCTTGACAAAGCCCTTGTATGTCTCCCATCTCAGAGTTAAAAGCAAGGTCTTCATAATGGCTACAAGGTTCTATATCATCTGGCTCCTAGAATTTCTCTGACCTCATGTTACTATTTTCCCCTTTGCTCATTCTATTACAGCCCTACTAGCTTCCTTGCTATCCTTTGAAAAAAGCAGACATACTCCTGCCTCAACATTCTTTGAATTTGCTTTTCCCTCTCCCTGAAATACTCTTTCTCACGTATCTACATGGCTCACATCCTTACCTTCTTGAGGTGATATTTGAGCAGAACTTGCTCAAATATCACCTCAATGAGACCTTCCTTGTCCACCCAGTTTTAAATCGCACCTCTTTATCCCCCACCTTCCTAATATTCCTGGAAATTCTACCTCATTTTTTTCTTCACAATACATATAATCATCTGTCACATATCGGGTTCCCCTGGAATAGAGTTGCCAGATAAAATACAGGAAACCCAGTTATATTTGAACTTCAACTTATCTACAGGCTGCAGGACCTCACCTGCAATGCAAAGGGCCTCTGCCTGGCAGTTTTACATGAACACATTTAATTCCAATATATTGTTTGAGATTTCAATTCTCTGTAGCCCCAGCATAAATAACAAAAGAGGAAAATCCAAATGCTATGATTTAATTCAGCTATAAATCTATTGTGTGGCCTGGTATTAAACCACTTCTGGTCATGTTATACATCTTGACTTTACAAAGAGAGGTCTCAATATAAAGCATTCCTGGAGCTTTCAAAGAAAGAGTCTCTTTAAAATTCCTATTCTGTTACCCTACAATGGTCAATCCTGTCCTGTTGCTGTCCCTGATCAGCCTGTGATCTCTTGAGGCCACATATGATCATTCTTTAAATATCACTAATTCCTAACACAGTATCCAGCACATGATGAATATTCAATACATTTTATTAAAATAGTATGTAATGTTTCAGATTAAGTTTTGTCATACCAGAGATGGTTATTTTGATCAATGTCATCCTTTAAATGCATCAAACAGGCAATTTCTGCAGAAAGCAACATTTACATGTAGCAAGCTTAATGGGGGGTACACCAGATTCCTACTAATATATCTGGAATTTTTGTGATATTGCATTTTCCTGTAGGACTTTAAGTGCTTTTCTACAACTTACCTTATTTTTCTTTCTTTTTCTCTAATTTAAGAATGTGGAGTACAATTCAGGATTAGATATACAAATGGTCATTGTACAGGTAATGTTTGGGCCTCACTTTGGTCCCCAATTCACCTGGTTTGATTGAGATCAGTTACCCTTATTGATGAAGTGTACCCCCCTCATCTACTGGTAGTTTCCCGCTACTGCCAATTCATTGTTTATAGTATTATGATAATTGTTCAGGGTCCACTTATGAGTGAGAACATATGGTAATCAGTTATTTGTTTCTGTGATAGAATACTGAGTACAAATTCTAAATCCATCCAAGCTGCTGTGAAGTTCATAATTTTGTCCTTCTTTATGGTTGTATAATATTACATCATGTATATTTATCACTTTTTTTATCCAGCCCACTTTTGATGGGCAGCACAGTTAGTTCCATGTTTGTGCTATTGTGAATAATGCTGCAATAAACATGTGGGTACAGGTATCTTTCATAGAGTGATTTGAGTTCCTTATTCCCAAAAGGGGGATTGCTGGGTCATATGGAAGGTTAATTTTTAGATCTTTTAGGAATCGCCACACTGCTTTCCACAGAAGTTGTACCAGTTTACACTCGCACCAACAGTGCAGAAGTGTTCCCTTTTCCCCTCATCCTCTCCAGCTTCTGCTGTTTTTTGAGTTATTGATGATGGCCATCCTGACTGGAGTTAGGTGGTATCTCAGCATGGTTTTAATGTGCATTTCTTTGATAATTAGGGAGGCTAAGCATTTTTTCATGTATCTGTTGGCTGCTCTTATGTCTTCTTCTAAGAAGTGTCTATTCACATATTTTGCCCGCTTCTTAATAGGGCTGTTTGTTTGTTGTTTTCTTTTTGCATTGTTTGAGCTTCTTGTAGATCCTAAATGTTAGGCCTTTGTTAGGTATACAGTGGCAAATTTTTTTTTCTGTGAGCTGTTTCCCCGCTCTCTTGATTTTTTTTTTTTTTTTTCTTTTGCGGAAGCTTTTACGTTTGATTAGGACCCCACTTGTTAATCTTATCTCTTATGGCTTGGAAATTCAAGAGTTTGATCAGGAATTGGCTGTCAGTTCCAATTTCCATAAGATGTGGCCTGCATTTTCTAAGGTTCTTACAGTTTGAGGTTTTACATTTAGGTCTTTGATTCATTTAGAGTTGGTGTTTGTGTATGGTGATAGGTAGAGTTCTTGTTTTAACCTTCTGCATGTGGTCAACCACTTTTCCCAGCACCATTTACTGAAGTGGTTGTTAGCGGAGGCTTTGTGAAAGATGAGTTGTTTGAGAAATTGAGGTGTTGCTTCCAGAATCTCCATCTTGTTCCATTGGTCTATATGTCTGTTTTTGTACTAATACCAGGCTGTTTTGATTACTGTAGTCTTATAATAATGTGTTAAAGTTTGGAAGTGTGATATTTCCTGCTTTGTTTCTTTTGCTAAGTATTGTTTTGGCTATTTGTGGTCATTTAGTTTCCTTATGAATTTCAGTATTGTCGCTTCCAGGTGTGAGAAAAATTATGTTGGTAATTTAATGGATATTGCGTTAAATCTGTAGATTGCCTTGGATGGGATGGACATCTTAACAATGTTGATTCTTCCAATTCATGAGCATGGAATATTTTTCCATTTGTTTGTGTCATCTTCGATATATTTGGGCAGTGTTTTGAAGTTTTCATTGTAAAGATCTTTCACTTCTCTGGTTAAGAAGATGCCAAGGTATTTCATTTTGTTGTTGTTGCTGTTGTTTCTACTGTGAATGGAATTGTGCTTTTCATTTATTCCTCTGCCTGTTTTTTGTTGGTGTATAAGTATGTGACTGTCTTTTGCACATTTATTTTGTACCCTAAGACTTTGTCAAAGTCCTTTATCAGTGCAAGAATGTTTTTGACAGATTCTCTTGGATTTTCAAGGTATAGAATCATATCATCAGCAAAGAAGGATAACTTGACTTCCGCTTTTCCTATTTGGATATGCCTGATTTTCTTCTCTTGTCTGATTGCTGTAGCTAGGACTTCCAACACTGTGTTGAACAGGAGGGGTGAAAGTGGGCAGCCTTGCCTTGTTCAAATTTTCAGGGGAAATGCTTCCAATATTTGTTTAACAATATGTTGGTTGTGAGTTTATTGTAGATGGCTTAATATTTTGAAGTATGTTCCTTCTATGCCTAGGTGTTCAAGGGTTTTTATCAAGAATGGATGCGGGATTTTTTTTCCCACCCTTCCTCCCCAGATGCTGAATTTTATCAAAAGTTTTTTCTGTGTCAAATGATGTAATTATGTGATTCCTATTTGTACATCTGTCGATGTATTTAATTATATTTATGGTCTTATGGATGTTGAACCAGTCTTGCACCTCAGCAATGAAGCCTACTTGGTCACTGTGGATGATTTTTTAGATGTGTCATTGTATCCAATTTGCTAGAATCTTGTTGAGTATTTTTGTATCTATGTTCATCAGGGAAATTGGCCTTTCTTTCCTGGAATTTTACTCAGTTTGGGTATCAGTGTGATGTTAGCTTTATAAAATGATTTGGGGAGATTTCCATCTTTCTTGATTGCTTGGAATACTCTCAATATGATTGGTATTAGCTCTTCCTTGTATGTGTTGTATAACTCCACTGGAAATCTGTCTGGCCCAGGACTTTTTTTTTTGTAGGTAGTTTTCTTATGACATAGTTGATTTTCTTGGTTGTTATTGGTATATTTAAAGTCTCAATTTCTTCTTGTTTCAACCTTGGGAGGTTGTGTGTTGTCAGAAAGTCTTCCATTTCATTTAGGTTTTCGAGTTTGTTTCCATACAGGTATGCATAGTAATTTCTGATCATTTTTTGTATTTCTTAGGAGTCTGTAGTGATTTGATCTTTTGAATTTCTGATTGTGTTTATGTGTGCTTTTTCTCTCTTTTTCTTGGTCATTCTGGCTAGGGGTCCATCAATCTTGCTCATCTTTTCAAAGAACCAGCTATTTGTTTATTTGATATTTTATTTGGTATTTTTATCTTCTGTGTCCTGTATTTGTACTTTTACTTTGGTAATCTGGATTCTTCTGCTGAAGTTAAGGTTTTGGTGTCTTATCTTTCCAGCTTCCTTAGGTGATTTGTTAGGCTGTTAACTTGTGATCTTTTCTATTTTCTTGATGAGAGTTTGTAAAGAAATGAATTCCTCTCTCAGTGCTGCTTTCATAGCATCCCAGAGGTTTTGATAAGATGTGTCTTTATTTTCATTTGTTTCCAGAAATCTTTTAATTTCTGTTCTGATTTCTGTGTTGGCCCAGGAGTTGTTCAGCATCGTGCTGTTTAGTGTCCATGTCTTTGTGGGTTTGAGGGAGTTTTCTTGGTGTTGATATTTATTTTTATGCCACTGTGGTCTGAGAAGGTGCATGGCAGTATCTATGGAATTTGTTTATGCTTCATTTATGGCTGAAGATGTGGTAGATCCTGGAGTATATTCCATGTGGTGATGAGTAGAATGTATATTCCGTGGTTGTTTGGTGAATGTTCTGTAGGTATCTATTAAGTCCATTTGGTCATGCATTAAGTTGAGGTTCTGGATCTCTTTGTTGATTTTTTGCCTCAGTGATCTATCTAAGGTTGTTAGTGGAGTAGAGTACTTAAGTTCCCAGCTATGATAGTTTTAGAGTCAATATCTTTTTTAGTTTACCTAGAAGCTGCTTTACAAAAGTTGGTGCTCCTATATTGGGTGCATATATGTATAGAATGGGTATTTCTTGTCAATAGATTGAGCTTTTTATCATTATGTAATGACCTTCTGTATCTTTTTTAATTTTTGATAGCTTAAAGGATATTTTGTTTGACATTAAGATCATAACTCCTGCTTTCTTTTGTGCTCCATTCATCTGAAAATTTGTCTTCCATCCTCTAACTTTGAGTCCGTGAGTATCCATCCTGGGAGATGGATCTCCTGGAGACAGCATATTGTTTTGTCATGTTTTTATCCAGTTTGCTATTCTGTGTCTTTTCAGTGGTACATTTAGTCCATTCACATTCAGGCTAATTATTGAGATGTAAGAGTTTATCCCTTCATGAGTTTCTTAATAGGGTTTGTTGTTGTTGTTGTTGTTGTTCATTTATTTGTTGGTTGGTTTTCTTTTGACTTTTGGCTTGATATATGTGTGTGTTTTCAATCTTTTCCCTGTATTCTTGAGAACGATGTGGTCATTCTTTTATTTCTTTCTTCTGTGTTTAATGCTTTCTTAAGCATTTCTTGAAGTGCTGGTCTGGAGGCAGCGTAAACTCTTAGGGACTGAATGTCTGGGAAAGATTTTAATTCTCCATCGCTAATGAAGCTTAGCTTAGCTGAGTAGGAAATTCGTGGTTGGAATTGTTTATCTTTGGGAATTTTGAAGATTGGACTTCATTCTCTTCTAGCCTGTAGTGTTTCTGCTGCTATTCTAATTGGTTTTCCCTAGTAGGTAGTATGACCTTTCTGTCTTGCGGCCCTTAGGATTTTTTTATACCTACTTTGTGTCAGCAGATTACTATGTGTCTAGGAGTTGGTCTTCTCATTTGATGTCTTGCAGGGGTTCTCTGAATCTCTTGTGTTTGAGCGGTCATGTCTCTGATGAGATGAAGGAAGTTTTCCTGGATAATTTCATGGAATGTTTGTTCCAGAGTGCTCTCTATTTCTCTATTTGCCTCAGGAATGACAATTTAGAGTGGGTTTGCCCTCTTGATATAATTGCACATCTCTTGGAAGCTTTGTTCCATCTTTTTACTAAGTACCCAGTATAAATCAATCATCTCTAAAAATGTACAAAGGACACTGTTCTGCAGTGTTTAGGAGATAGAAGCAAAGCATGCTCAAGGTGGTGTAGGTGTGTATCCTGAGAGACTGAAAGAGAGAGAAGAATACATTGCACCTGCAGGAAGCTAAAAAGTTCTATAGGTTGACTAAGCTACTGTAGGAGACAGAATTTCTTCCCCTACCATGACTTGATATTTGAAAGATTGTGATAGATGCTCTCACAGTGAAAAGGACACTTATGACATAAACACATATGGGCAGAGAAGGTAGTGTGATTAATTCAAGGTCACAATCAATTCAGAGCTGGAGTTGATAGAGGTGTCATCAAGGAACATAATGCTGCAGAAAACATAATAGAACATTCATAAGTATATGAAGTAAGTTTTATTAATTGTAAATTATAAATAATTATATAATCAGTTCTAGATAGTCAAATGCAAAATCTCTATTTTTTTTTTTTTGAGTTGGAGTCTCACTGTCGCCCAGACTGGAGTGCAGTGGCCGCTCCTGGCCACCGCAGCCTCGACCTGCTGGGCTCCCGCCATCCTTCCGCCTCAGCCTTCTGAGTAGCCGGAATTACAGGCGCGCGCTACTATGCCCGGCTGATTTTTAAATTTATTGTAGAGATGAGGTCTCGCCAAGTTGCCCAGGCGGGTCTCGAACAATCCACGGGCTCAGGCAATCCACTCACCTCAGCCTCCCAAAGGCGCGGGATTACAGGCTGAGCCACCGAACCCGGCGCAAAATCTCTATTAAGTAGGAAGAGGAAAAAACAAAAAACCCTGCCACTGCCAATTCATATATTCTTTGTCTTTCTACCACTACATTTTTATTCTTGCAGTTGTGCTACCCAAGAATCTTGTATTGTGAGGTTCCTTTGTGTGTGTGTGTGTGTGTGTGTGTGTGTGTGTGTGTGTGTGTGTCAGAATCTCACTCTGTCACCCAGGCTAGAGGGCAGTGGCATGCTCCCGGCCACTGCAGCCTCAACCTGCTGGGCTTAGGTGATCCTTCCACCTCAGCCTTCCAAGTAGCTGGAAGTATAGGCCCATGCTACCACTCACAGCTAATTTTTTAAAATTTATTGTAGAGACAAGATCTCACCAAGTTGCTCAGGTTGGTCTCAAATCCCTGAGCTCAGGCAGTCCTCTCACCTCAGTCTCCAGAAGTGCTGGGATTAGAGGCTCTAGCCACTGCACCCAGCAGGTCCTTTTTGAAAAAGCAGAATGATACAGCCTGGGAATAGTGTCCACATTGTCCCACCCCATGTTTACACGTTTAAGGCCATATGCTAGGGAGTTGGTGAGCTCCATGTTCCCCCTCTATTCCAGATCAGAATGTTAGGCCCATCCATGTGGGGTAAATTTCCTCACTAAAGATCTCTGATACTTCTGGACTTCATTAGATTTCACTTAGAAATGGGATAAGTAAGAGCCATATCAGAGTTTTCAGTCACAACTTGAGTAGGCATCTCAGCAGCCCGGTTTCATCCTGGCCAACCGAGCAAGAGACTTTTTCTACTGAGTAGGCTCCATGGGCAGCCACAGGCCATGCAGAGCAGCTCAGAAGCTGGACACATCTCTGTTCTGGTCCTATATTTGGCTTTCTCCCAGCTGTGATGACTTGCCTAGTACTTATGATAATTGTTTAAAATCAGGCCTCAAATTCAAGAACATTTAGGGAGAAATTTCAGACTAACAGGTAATAACCAGATAACCACAAACATCCCCAGATTTTTGTGGAAAAAAAAAACAAGGTTTTTTAAGAAAAAAGGGAACAAACTGTTTTAAATCTAAAAGCATTTTCTTAGACTTCTGATAGTTTTTACAAATAAATCTTATTAAAATGATACTTTAAAAATAAATAGCCATGTATTTGGTGAATGGACTAATTCTTATACATTGAAAATTCCAATACTTTGACACCAGAAGAATTTTTTTTTTTTTTTTTTTTTATTATGTTATTGTGGGGTACAGTTAGGGGTTAGGCATACAAAAATATTTCGTTCAGGTACCCTTGTTGATAAGAGGTGTCTCCCCATCCTCAGATAGATACCCACCACCATTAATCCCA
>CAUYQG010102165.1:0-12031 GCA_963574415.1 Tarsius wallacei
ACTGGATTAAAAAAATGTGGTACATATACACGATGGAATACTATGCAGCCATAAAGAAGAATGAAATCATGAATTTCGCAGCAACCTGGATGGAACTAGAGTCCATAATACTGAGTGATCTCTCACAAAAACAAAAAACTAAGTATCACATGTTCTCACTCATATCGTAGACCTTGATCATCCAATGTATTACCACAAGAAAATGACTGACACTGGTGGGAAACTGAGGGGGGGAGGGTGAGGGGGATGGGATTAATGGTGGTGGGTATCTGTCTGGGGATGGGGAGATACCTCTTATCAACAATGGTACCTGAACGAAACATTTGTGTATGCCTAACCCCTAACTGTACCCCACAGTAACATAATAAAAAAAAAGAGCATAATATTGCAGAACTTAAAGACAAGATAAGATTAGAAGCCACGTGAAATAAGAGCAGGTTAAAAAGATGAAGTCAGGTGAGACACAATGTGCATATTGCTATCCCTTTAGATAAAAGGAATAAATTTTATTGGATCTATACTCTGCTTTCCATATAACTGGCATACAATCTTCACAAATAAATCAGTGTTTACCGTTGCATATCACCATAAGGTGAGGAGTTTAACTCTTAGCCTCCCATATTACCATATCTCTTTTTATGGAGAAATCAACCCAAAAGCTACCAGCCACACTAATGAACAAACAGCATATATTTATGATGCATAGTGCTTAGTTGATACACATCATTCCTTTCCTGTCATGCACTAACAGGATACGTTAATTCACCTTTGAGGCTTAATCATGTGCAAGGAAGATGAAAAATGATAATAACATTTCATGGGCTGTGGTTGAAACATTGCTTATTTATTTTACAAACTAGCAACTTTAAGTATATAACAGGGTCTATAGATGAGTATTCAAGTGCTTTCTTAACTGTTACACTTAACTATACCAAGAGCTCACAAATGTAAAGGATTAAAGGGAGAAAATATTAGACTCCAAAGCAACTGCTTTTTACTATGACTCAAAGTGTGTGCAAATTGTCCATCCCATTCTATAACAAGTAATATTAATTAATTAAAATATTTATTGAGAGCCTATTAATTGCCACTTAAGAGGAAGAAGATAGAAAATATTCAAAAGTGGCTATGCACATTAAAGAAATTAAATCTGCCCAAAGTGTCATGAATCAACCAATGGTACACCTCTATCGTGCTCACAATTATTTTAGGTTTTAATGTTTCCATAGGTTTTTATATACTGAGCTTTGATTTTATAATGCAATATTTATATAATAGAATACCCACCCAAAGAAGTGAATTATATAACTTCATTATTTAAAAATATTTGGTTATATTAAAAAGCAATATTATACTATCATTTTTATTCATGTACTGAAATATCTCATACTATTTTCTAAAATTGGTTGGTAATGGATTTTTATTTGTTTTTTCTTGATAAGATATAAACATTATTTTTTTCTTGTAATCTTAAATTCCAAATACCACCCATGAAGCACAATTATCTTGATAATTACTGTTATTTCTTCTTTTCCATATTGAACAACTCTTTCTCACCTATCAACATGCTCATTTTTTTTTTATTCAGCACACTTTTAAAATTAACTTATTGGTATGTTTCTTTAGTAGATAATTATTCTATTTCTATTGTTTTTACCCATTTCACCATTTGTATCCTCTTGATACGACACTGGGCAGTTCTAAGACAATCATTTTAGCAGCTATAAGTTGATTTAATTCCCTCCAAAAAGTATATCGAATTGCTCACCCTCAGTACTTGTGAATGTGACCTCATTTGGAAATAGGTTTTTTGCAGCTGTAACCAGTTAGAATGAAGTTGTCCGGGTAGGTCCTAATCCAATATGACTGGTACCCTTGTAAGAAGATAAGAAGAGACACAGAGAATAACACACACAGGCGGTAGATGATATAAAGACATATAGAAAGAATACGTGATAATGGAGGCAGAGAACAGTGATGCTTCCATAAGACAATGAACATCAACCATTTCAACAAAACCAGAAGCTAAGAGAAAGGCATGACACAGACTCCCATCCTATAGTCACCGGACAGAGCCTAACCCTGTTGGCAACTTGAGTTCAGACTTCTAGCCTCCAGAACTGTAAGAGAATACACGTCTGTCTTTCAGTCCACACAGTTTGTGGTTCATTGTTAGGGCTGCCTTAGGAAACTAATATAACTGCCATTGGTCTCCTCTACAACATCTCCAACCATAATGCAGAGACCTTTCAAAAATAACAACAAATGAAAGTGATGATAATTCCACCAACATTTTAGTAGGGCAATCTGGACCCTCAGCAATCATTCTATCATTCTATCTCTAACCAGAGACATATCTCTCCTTTATTTCTCTACTTTAGCAACTTCCTCTCCTCAAATTCAATTACTTTTTTTCTAAAAGCAAAACAATAGTGTTTCCAATCTCAGAAATTTAACTATCAAGCAAAGACTTACTTGCTTACTCTCAGCTTATCCACTTTCATTTTTACCCTAATGTTCTGACAACTGATTGAAATAGAAAATAAACAAGAAATACTTCTCATTTACTTCCAATGAGATCTCTGTCCAGGTCCTAAATATTAGTACATCACTAGCAGCAACCAAATTCTTACCTTTACTAGTGGCTCAGCACTGACCTAGGTGTGCTCAGCTAAGGAGACTATTTGAAGTCTTCAGGGAGTTACTGAATCAAATCATTTGCAAAATTGGATATGATGACAGGACAGAGGACACACACACACACACACAGTCACACAATACAGGAGAGTAAAGGTCAAAAAGCTGAGGTGAAGCAGTAAAATCATAAAAGTCAATAGATCCAGAAGAGGCATTCTGATGTGAAAAACTGTCCTTATGGTAAAATAAATAAAATAAAGGCAGTTTATGATCATGGAGTATCTGGAAACATTGCTACAAATCTGTTCTTATGAAAATTCAAAGCTGCTTGATGCTCTGATACTTAATATTTAATTATATCCTCTTTCTAGAAACTAAACCTGTTTTTCCTTTCTGCTCTCTCCTTTTGGCATAGAGTAAACCTTTTTAAAATTCTCCCATCTTTTAAAAACTATTTTATTAAAACTATTTTATAAAACTATTTTGTAAAAGAAAACAAACCCCATGTCTACTGCCCTCAATGCATTTACTAGAGTCTGCCTTTCTAGACAGTCAAGTGACTTCATTTTATTCCTCAGTCTTTGGAAGTATTTGTTCTGCTTCCACTGCTCTGCTGAACTGTTTTTCTCTTGAAGCTGCAATAGTCATTCTATTGTCAATTTCACTGTAGTTTTTGGTTCTTATCTTTCCTAAACCATATATAATCTTTCTACACTAGGATCCCCCTCACCACTCTCAGGTCAGTCCTCATTTACTTTAACTAGCTCCCTTTCCTTATTATTATTATTTTTTTGACTTTCTTCTTTTCTGGCATCAATCTCTCAGAAAGTAATTACCTTTGCTATGGAATCAGCTATTATCTACTTGCAAATAGCTCCCAAATGAATATGTATAGCTCAGATTTTACTCAAATTAAAAACTCTTTGATTCTAAATTTCCCAAGCAACTTTAAACTTGAAATTCTCCAGTTTGCTGCTACTGTGTCTTGGACTCAGGGGGCACACACATGTACCCACTGCATCATCATACACAGTGGTAGTGGGGAGTGGGACTCAGGGAACACATAACACAATCAGTGAACATTTTGACTTGCAAGTAGTCTCTGAATTCTAACTCCCCATAGTCTACCTTATTCAACTTTCAAAACTATAAGAGACAGCAAACCTTCCCACCCACAGTCCTATTTCAAAATAGAACAAATCCAGACCCTGAATCAGGGAATAAAATAGGGCTGAGCAAACATCAGAAGTGAAAACCTCTCCCACTGCCGCTGAATAATGGAACTAAAGAGAAAAGCTAGAGGTCTGTCACAAATGAGGTAAACCCATTGGAAGACCACAGATAATTTCAAGTGTAACAAAGAGAAAATGCCTGAAAAATCAGACCTTGGAACCCAAAGAATGGAAATCACCAATGTTTGGCCCCAAGTATGACAGGAATGGGGACTAGATGGAAAGAGTGAATAAGACTCAAGAAAGACAAGATGCAACACTGAAAGAAATTGTATCAGACATTTTGGTCATAAAAAATTTCATCCAGGAAATAAATAACAAGATGAAAAGCACAGAAAGCAGAATTAATCTAGATGAGGAAGGAATCTCAGAATGTGAAGACCAGAACATGGAATTAACCCAATCTGTACAAAACATACAGGAGTGGTCGGGAAGATGGCAGTCGAATCAGTCAGACTACGTGAGTCCCAGTGTGAGTGAGCGAGTGAGTGCATGGAAAATTTTGTGTACATACTGGTGAGTGAGTGGGCATGTGAGTGGCTGACTGAGTGAGGGCTAGGGAGCTAGCAGCCAGGGCTCTCCTGGTGCAATGTCTGGTGCTGCAGCTGCTGAACTTGGACCCTAGAAATTCTCGGGATGCAGAAGCTGAGTGCCTGCTCTAATAAGGGCAGTCTTCATTTGATAATGCCATCTACTTGGCAAAAAAAAAAAAAGAAATGGCACATGGGAAAGAAAATACTAAAGGCAATATTACTAAAAATGTACTCATAATACTCATTAATCATTGTTCTCTGTTTGCTAATAGGTGATTTTTTTATGTTGTAGTTTATGTTTATTGCTTGTGTCTTTTTTAGATGTAAACTCCAAGACATCAGGGAATTTATTTTGTGTTCATGCCATGATACTCCTAGTGCCAAGAATAATGCTTGGCACGTATTAGGGGCTCAATACATATAGAGTTGAGTAAAGCAGGTGTGAAGTGAGATGTCAGAAGCATGCAGAATATGTTACAGGCACCTGAGGGAGAAATTTCCTGGTATTCCTGTGTTGGGGAAGGAGGTGGTTCTAATATGACTGGGAAACTACAAACACCTGCCCCCTCTGTAGAGACAAACCTGCACTAATGCACCAGTGGAGCTTATAAATTTAAGTAGAAGCCTACAATCTATGCATAGAGTCTCACAGAATGTTAAAGATAAGACTCAATCCATATATTCTTTCTGAAAGAAAGGCTAGATACTGCACTGTTCTGTAAAAACTGGACAATTGAAAATTTGTCACTCTACATCTCCTTTCATGCCTTTTGCCACAACTAGCACACTGATTACAACTGCATAAGGTTGAGCCTTTGTTGATTAAAAAAAAGAATTTCTATTTTCAGAGACTCTCAGCTGAAAAATTGACTTTGACATTCTCAGTTGATATTTCTACCACTTTTTTCCTCCATCTATTTACCTGTTCAATACCCCTAATCTCTCAATTTATATTTTTCCCTTCTTATCTGCATTCTTTTTCTATAGGGACTTCATTCATGTATAATTGCATCCAATCTTACCTATGCCAACTTCTTTGCTTACTTGTCTTTTAGCAACCCAGTGGTTCAAAACACCTACATGTTAATTAGTCAATCTGCCTACCATTTCTGTTGATAGAACTACAAACTCAATATCTGCCATGAATAATGGGCACACTCAGTAATTCATGGCAACCTTTTGTGATTTCTCTATGTAGTTGTCTCATTATTAACTCAGCTCTCTATCCTGTTCTGCATAACAAGGTCATAATTGATTTGTGAGTATTCTCAGAAACAATTTTAAAAATGTACAGACATGAACATTTATGTATTAGCTACATTTTAAAGTGGTATCTTAATTCTAAACCACCAATTTTTTCTTGGCCTCGAGTGTAAACATAATATTAATATTTTTATCTTTTCCTATACCCAATACTCTGATGAATCAGGCTTTCACCATGATTCTCATACATGACTGCTGCTCTGAAACATCACTGCTATATACTCATAATCAGTAATACATGATGCTCATACCACATCCTTCTAATAGGCAGTCTATGCTCGGTTAATCAGTCTTCTGGGAAACATCAGTTCAGTTTCTGTCTATATTTATATAATTCAGGAAACAGAGTAAATATTGGGTTTCACTTTTCATAAATTTAATATTTATGGTAAACTTGAGCCAATTGTCTCTCTTGGTTAGCTACGCCTCATTTCCATTTCTGAATCAGGGTTTGTAATCAACTTGGCATCCAAATCTAATATACACTAAAATTATTAGACATCCTATCAAAACCCTGGCTTATTCTACAACTGTCCACACTCTACACAAATCTATGATTTTTTTATGTTGTCTCTTTGATATAAGATATATTCTTTCCTTGATCTCATCTCTAACTCTGCATAAGTCCAGAGATCCACTCTACAGGAATATATATGTCTTGGGTTGTTGAGAGTTAATCTCTGGATGAAAAGTGAGCATCAGTGCTCAGACAAATATCTATTTCAACTAAATGATACACAGCTCAAACACTTCCCCAATTAGGGGGAAAATAATTATTTCATGTGTATACACCTACAATTAGTTTGATGGAGTTGTTTCTGAATGGTGCTTACTCAGACAGAGACTCCAACTTTTTGCATTCACACCTCTACTTCTATTTCACTTTCTTATCCATATCATTTTTAATCTTCACTAGTGTTACAGAAAAATGACTTCAGGAAGAGGAGTAACTCTTACTTTTTTATACATAACCTTTGATGTTCACTGTATATAATTTTTTTTTTTGAGTTGGAGTCTCACTCTGTCACCCAGACTGGAGTGCAGTGGCATGCTCCCAGCCACCGCATCCTCGACCTGCTGGTCTCTGGCGATCCTTCCGCCTCAGCCTTCCAAGTAGCTGGAACTCCAGGCATGTGCTACCATGCCTGGCTAATTTTTTTTTTTTTTTGATTTATTGTAGAGATGAAGTCTCACCAAGTTGCCCAGGCGGGTCTTGAACCTGTGTGCTCAGGCAATACACACACCTCAGCCTCCCAAAGCGCAGGATTACAGGCTGAGCCACCGAGCCTGGCTTAATTTTTAAAAAATTATTTTGCTCTCTTATTATGCAGCTGAACATTGGTACCTATCTGTTTGCTTTGGAAATTCCTGGTTCTCTTTTGGATTCATCACATGGTTATCTCTTAGTCAACCTGCAGGCAGCAGCACAGCATATCTTGTCTGGAAAGAATTCCCCTTTCTTCTCAGACTGCATTAGATATCAATGCTGGGAGAGTTCTCATCCTGGTTTTATTCCATCACAGTAATACTTATTGCATTGTAACTATTAAATGTCCACCTTCTGTTTCTCTCTCTTGCCCAGTAGAATATAGATGATTTGCAAGCGGAGACTATTGTCTTATTTCCTTGTATTCAAAAAGTAGAAACATTACTTAGCACAGAACCTTCCCTTGTAAATATTTTGGGAATGCATTTACGTATCCACTGTTGTACTTGACAAAAATCATTGAATTTGAAAGGGCAGCAATACTATGCCTCTTGGACATATTTGGGAAACCCCCACTCTGTAAGTATCAGAAAAATATTGTAAATATTCTATCCTTGGCATTTGTATAACCACGGTAGTATAAATTCTTTAAGATGGTACATTAATCAGCAAAATATCTATTGACTTAAATAAGCAATCTAAAAATATTTTGGATATCCCTATAAACAAATTTTCTTGCTGTTAACAGCATTTGGGGAAAGCTTATCAAAAATATACTTGGCTGTATCAAACATAGTGATCATCTAATTTTAGGTCTCAAAATATAATTATAATAAAGCAGTGACAAAGGGATTTTTGGTTTTCTTAAGTTTTGGTATGTAAAAATAATTTGGCAGGTGTGAACTTAAATACCCATGTTGTATCCCGAGGCTTATTTCTAACATCTATGTTGAAATGTATAATGTAAGTTGAGGAAATGTTGAAATGGAAGCTTCACCTATTTTTTATATGCATGGTATCTATAAATAAAATTCATTATGACATTAATAAATCAATATAAATAGATTAATAAACAGAATGAGATGCTAAGAGGCATTGAAAATAATCTCTTTCCTACTGTGCTAGACAAAAAGTTTCAAAGGCATTCTAAATTGGTTAGCCATCAATCTAGTAGGTTGAGTCCTATTTTTGAGGTGCAATGGAAAACTGATCACGGTCACAACTTCTAGTCCATGGATAGAGGCTGTCCTTTGAACTGCAGAGAGGCATATCAGTAGAAAGCACCAGTAAGGGAGTGGCACAGTGACATGGGAGCCCAAGAAAAGCATCCGTCCAATGAACTAGGCACCCTAGTGACCACAGTGTACTGCATTTGAACTACCTAGTGCCATCCCCTCCCCATGTGGATTGCCTTTGCAATAGAAGCAGTATTATAACTTTACAAGTTCATAAGCATATAATGGTCATATGTATATAACAGTAAAAATTGAACAAACTCTTGAGTTTTCTCTTGGTACGTCTATTTACTAAAAATAGATAATGCCTTATTAGTGGCAAAATTAATAAATTTCTAGCATCATTCTAAATTTCTAAGATCATATATTTTTTTAATAGCTTACTTGTCATCTGTAGCTCTGTTATTCAAATAAAGAATATTACAAACTCTGAATACTGGCTGGGCTTGGTGGCTCATCATGTAATCCCAGCACTTTGGGAAGCTGAGGTGAGTGGATTGCCTGAGCCTGCAGGTTCGAGATCAGCTCAAGCAACTTGGGGAGACCTCGTCTCTATAATAAATAAAAAATTAGCCGGGCATGGCAGCGCACGCCTGTAGTTCCGGCTACTTGGAAGTCTGAAGTGGAAGGATAGCCTGAGCCCAGCAAGTCAACACTGGAGTGACTGTGAGCATGCCATGGCACTCTAGCCTGGGCAAGAGAGTGAGACTCCAACTCAAAAAAATAAAAACAAAAACTCTGAATACTATGGAAGCAGTTTCAAATGATATTATTTATCAATTATGTAAATCGTAGTCAACTTATAAAGTATCTTCATTGGAAAAAATATTAAGGACACTGAAGATTGGGGGTGTTATTTTTTAGAATGAGAAATAAAATAGCAATTTCACCTGGAATTTGTTTGAAATAGTGAGGTAATATGGTGATTCTTCAGTGTCTTGTTATCCAAAAATAATACAGTTCAACTCCTTATAAAGAACTTACAGTAAATGGTTTAAAGCCACAGCTCATACTATAGTTTTAATAAGATTGCTCATTGGTTAGTGCTTTTTAAATAACATATTTAAGTGACATTATTCTAAATTTCTTTATCTTCAGACTGTTCAGTAGTTTGGCATGAGTGCCAGTCTTCATTGTATCTGGTTGGGAAAGTCAAATATCAACTTCAAAAAATAAAAAGAATCTGAATAAGATTGAAATTTTGCTTTAAACCATTTTTTTTCCCCCAAAGATGAATGGTGATTCAAACATTGAAATTTCAAACATACACACAAATTCTCAGAGTTACTTTTTTTCTTTTCAGGTATTGCTTTATTGACATAGGTAAGGAATATAGAAAATATAAAGTGCGCTTATGTACCAAACATATTTTTAGATTATAGGATATTTCATATAATTACCAAAAATAAATATCTATCATTTTGGCATTGTTTTACTTAAGTACTTACACAAGCATTTTTATTTACTTCAGTGAGTAATATCAGGATTATTACAGATTTTCTTAGGTGATAATATATTTTTGGAGGTTGGAAATTGATTTCAGGGTCTTTGGGGAGCTTCTTGACATAACTTTCAAGTAAGAGAATGAAGTAAAGGCTTTTTATTGTGCCAATTCTTCTAGGATCTACATTAATGATCCCAGAGAAGTTTTGTTATATCATTTCAAGGCAGCATAGAATTGCTCCACGGATAGTACTTTAGTGACAAGTGTAAAAATAGTGAGATAAGAACCCTACAAATGCCTTTCTTCTGGTGTCATGCCTAATTTTGATCTGCCTAGCCCAAACAAAACATTTTACAATATTAGCTATATTTTACTGAGGTTTTTTTTTCTTAGACTAGAATATCTTTATCCAACTTATTTTTAAGACAAAAATCTCATCTTTCTTACAGCAACTTTTTCTTTAAAGTCATTTTGGATCCTATCACGTAAAATTAAACACTCCTCTGTGTAGCTACACAGATTCTTTTTTTTCAATGTATATCATTCAGATTTTAATGTTCAGCAAATAATTATAAATATTTATTTAACTCTCAATGTCCTAGGTACAGTTTAAATTTTAAACAAACAGTAACTCAACAAAGATATTTGACCTTAATGTCAGAGTGGGAATTTTCCTAAGTGTTGTAAAAGCAGTGAAATAAATAAAAAGGATGTGGCTGGTTTGGTATGGCTCAGCCTGTAATCCCAGCATTTTGGGAGGCCGAGGCGAGTGGATTACCTGAGCCTGCAGGTTCAAGACCAGCTCGGGCAAATTGCTGAGACCTCGTCTCTACAATAAATCTGGGGAAAAAAAATTAGCCAGGCATGGTGGCATAAGCCTGTAGTTCAGGCTAATTGGAAGACTGAGGCAGAAGAATTGCTGGAGCCCAGCAGGTTGACACTGGGGTGGTCATGAGTGTGCCACTGTGCTCCAGCCTGGGCCACAGAGTGAGAATCCAACTAAAAAAACAAAAAACAAAAAAACAAGATGTGCATTAGATGATCAGCAAGCATCTTTTATATTTAAAATGTTGCTCTGATGTAGTGAGTAAAATGGTTTGGACTCGGATAACAGTTAGTGTAAAGAGAACAGTTAAGAAACTATTTTTGTAATTTAGGGGAGAGATAATGGTAAGTTGGAAAAGAAAGGTGTCAGTTGAAATGCAGGTGGTGAATGAAGCTGAAAGCTGTTTGTAACGCAAAATGACAGCATGTAATGACACACTAGAGATGTGTGTGGGAGAGGGTGAGTTGAGGTAGAAATAAAAGGTGATCCCTGAGTTCCTGAAATATACTATTTAAGTCAGTCACTTAAATAGCAAATTGCAGAAGTAAGACCAGATTTGGGGGATACAGAGATTATTATTTCAGTTCTGGAATGCTAGGTTTGTGGTGCCCTAGAGAAATCTAAGCAGGAGTTTAAGGCGGCAATTGAATAGACAGGCCAGAGGAATGACATCGGCTAGAAATCTACATATGTGAGTTATGGGATTAAAAATATTGTGTGAGACCCTGATCTCTGACAAGATTATCTAAATTTGAGTACTGAGCAAAAAACAAAGGGGATTGCCAAGAAGAATCCAAACATTTAAACATACAGAGAGCAAGTTTAAGGAAGGGGTTGAAAAGAAGTCAGAGAGATAGGGAAAAAAAAAGGAAATGTGCTTCGTCTCAAAAGGTTTGGAAAGCATGGTTAGTGGTGACGAAAATTCAAATAAACTAAAGATTAGAAAATGCTCGCTAGATTGAATGATTTAAAAAATTTTGTGAGAGATGCACTTGGTGAAATGAAAGGGACAGAGCCAAATAAAAACGAATTAAGGAGATAGTAGATAATACACACACACATACATACACACACATATATACTGCTTTCTAACACTTATATAAGGTAAAGAAGAATACAGATGGTCTATTATTTATTTATGCAAATATCTGGGGTCAGTCTCTGGGTCTCTGTTGACACATCCCACAAGATGAAGAAAGAAAAAAAGAAGATTACATTCTGTTAGTCAAAATTTGATAATATGATTGACCGAAATTGAGAAAAGCAAGTGAAACATAAAAATAGACTAATTCTCAACTCAGCAAAATATAACTGCAAACATAGTACATATTTATTATTATTATTATTATTATTTTTTTTGAGTTGGAATCTCACTCTGTCGCCCAGACTGGAGTGCAGTGGCCGCTCCCGGCCACCGCAGCCTCGACCTGCTGGGCTCCGGCGATCCTTCCGCCTCAGCCTTCCAAATAGCTGGAACTACAGGCGGGTGCTACCACACCCGGCTAATTTTTTTATTTATTGTAGAGATGAGGTCTCGCTTGCCCAGGCGGATCTCAAACCCGCGGGCTCAGGCAATCCACTCACCTCAGCCTCCCAAAGGCGCGGGATTACAGGCTGAGCCACCGAGCCCGGTCATATTTATTATATTTTTAAA
>CAUYQG010102166.1:0-12573 GCA_963574415.1 Tarsius wallacei
GAAACATCAGAGGGACAAAGAAAGCTCAAACATTAGCCAGGCGTGGTAGCGCGAGCCTGTAGTTCCAGCTACTCGGAAGGCTGAGGCGGAAGGATCGCCGGAGCCCAGCAGGTCGAGGCTGCGGTGGCCGGGAGCGGCCACCACACTCCAGTCTGGGCGACAGAGTGAGACTCCGACTCAAAAATAAATAAATAAATAAGTAAATAAATAAATAAAAATCTTTTCAACTTTTTTTCCCAGACTGAAACATATTGTTCCTATCTACAGGTATTCTCTGCTTATATATTTGCAAGAGTCCAGTAAGCATCTTGGTTAAATTACCTCACTTTCATAGCCTACTTTTACATTGATGGGATTGTTCTATATATAATCCAGGCTTTTTTCATAGTATAAGTCCCTAGCCATGGGGTAACAATTATTCTTACATGGTGTGAAACTAAGTAAAATTTCTGTGATATATACAATATTTGTAAAAATCAGTAACTCATCTCTGTTAGTCTTGAAAGGAGCCCTCCGTGTTAATAAAATATATGCAAATAATTTAAAATGAATACTTTGCTTATGTTAAAAATTTGAGTGATTATTACCAAAGACTGACAGAAACCTAAAATAATTTTTATAAGTTTGAGTCTTCACTTATCCATTTAATATTGTTTCCAAGTAATTCTAACCTATGTAAACATATGTAAATATAAAGTATAAGTGTTAATTCACTTCATTTTCTAGAAAATTCCAATTTGATTAAGTTCATACTTTCAGTAGAAAGGAAAAAAACTGAAGTAATAGTCTTATTCATTAACTAGGATGAGAGAATGATTGATTGATTGTTTAATATTTAAACTGTTCTTCCATGTGCATTGAATTAACTCCTCTGTTGATAGGGTAGCTGTCATGCATAATGCTTAGACAGCTTAAATAACGAATTATTTCATTAAAAGAACCGCAGTATCATCATTGTTACTTGTTATTCATACAAATTATGCTAATTATTACCATGTCATATTTTAAGAAGTTTAAGTGAAGTCCCTTAAAATTAAGCAGTAGTGTTAGGACAATAAGTTAATATACTAGGACATTCTCTCGCAAAATAGTGGTTATATGAGCCATGATTTTAGAAGATGACTTTTAATCTATGACTACACCATTCATATTTTATGTTTCCTAGATATATTTATATTTAATGTCATTAATATACAATAATCCATAAATAATAATATCTGCCAATTTTATTGTTTTAAATGTATAGGCTCAAATGTTATGCACAACATTTAAGTATTTCTTCATGTTTCCGTTGTTGACCTACTTGCAATAAGTGATGCATGAACTTGGCATCTGGACTAGCTGAAGCCAGTTGAGAGGCCATAATTGAGCATGGTGGTGAAGGGGTAAAGCTTTACCTGCTATAGCCAACTGTTCCTTTTACACACTACTTACTTCCTGAAGACTACTGGATTTTCAAATTGGTCTTTACATGAGTGGCCTGCTCTAAAAAATCTGAGACATAATTAAATGCCATGTGAGTAAAAACAAATATAAATATCTCTTGTTAAGTTAATGTTTACTTTAGGGAAATGATTTCATTAAAGAATGTATACTCATTGATAAAATTAATAAACATACTTTGCAATAGCAAAGGAAAAAAATCTTTTATTTTGTTTTTAAATTCTAGCCCTGCCACTTACCAGCTTTTAAGCACAAATTTATCATTTTATACCAATGATTTGATTTCATCAAAACTACATTGCCTGTGTGATATTTGGCTTCCTCATAACTGGGCAGCACAAATTGCTCTTAAAGTATTTATTAACATTAACATGCATATTCTACAGAAGACAAATCCAATCTACAGAGAAGTTAAATAACTTCTCTAATATCACACAACTAGTCAGTAGCAGACCTAGAGTTTAATAAAAGCTGTATCTTCAGAGACCATGCTCACACCACTACACCAAGAAGAGCAATCAGCAAAGAAAACTAGTAAGGAGCATGATTGCAATGGACAGTAAGTTGGAACATCTAATATTTTTAAATTCACTCTGACAGTTTAAAATTTACATTGCCAGGTTGTATTTATGAATCACACAATAAGCAAGTAGACTGTTAATGCCATAGTGAGGTTATAGAAATGATTTAAAAGAAAAAAACAGTAAGTTATTAAAAGAAAAATCTAAAACTAGTTATATTTAGCAGAGTTTATTTTAGGAAATAGCTATTCATGAGTTGGGCAGCATGCTGAACCAGCAGAGGCTCAGAGAGCTCCACTCAGCAACATAGGCAGCTCCACTGAGCCACACAGGCATAGATAGAAAATATACTTGACATACAGAAACAGTTTGATTGGTTACAGCTTTGCCTTATATGGACGTGATCTGATCAGTTGCCAGCCTGTGACTGGCTAGAGCTTGGCTGCTATGATGACTGAGACTCAGATATTTGTTACAAGAATATACTCTTAAAGTAGTTTGTGGTTTGTTTACATACTAAGTTATGTAGCAGTTTGCTTTGTAAAACTTCAAAGTATAGAAGCAGTTTAAGGCCAAATTTAATTTAATTTAGCAATACAATAGCTTGGTTTTGTATCACTAAAATGCACTTTAAAAATTATCAACTTATACAAAAGAAGAATCATGACATAAATACAGAGGGTGCCAAAAAAATACACATTTTAAGAAAGAAAAAACTCTATTAAAATTGTAATAATATATAGTGATAACAAAAGATGAATACAAGTCACATTTGACTTCTGCAGTTACACATTGCTACCATAATTCAAAGCAACATCCAAAATTAATAGATAGATAAAAGGTCTTAAATTGTGTATACAATTTTTTGGTACCCTCAGTGTTTTAAAGGTAATGTTTGTGTCTTTATTCCTAAGTAAAAACCTCCTCAGGTTAGAAGCAACTGGAATAAATTATGTGGACCAACCCCAGCTACGATGGATCTACCTATACCTTATTAGGTAACTATTCTGGGACGATCATCTAGGTAGTGTTACTTTCCATTAGATGAGTCAACATATTTGGAGAAATATGTTTCAATGTCATTGTAAAAAGAGAAGTCACTGTTCTTCTCAAATTATAGCTTAGTGGGCACATTTTTCAGATAATTAATGTTGAGAACATTATAATTTAACTAATTGTTTCTGAAAATAGCACATTTTCATATATAACATAATCCTGTACTTTCGTGGAGTCACAAAACATTAAAAAAATTATATTGCTAACTTTACTGAGCAGTTTTAAGAACAATCACTTTGGGAAAAAACAAAATTGAGACTCAGAGCAAAAGAACATTTTAGATAGGACATTTTTGCCCATTAGTATTCCAGTTCTTGATCTTACTTTTCTTAGATATTATGACCTTTATATTTCCTATTCACCACATGCATGTATTTAATATAATATATTATGACTTAATTTAAATTCATTAAACTACACAATTAGCTGCATATTTTAATGCTATTCCCCTGCTTTTTTTCCAAAATGGTTCACAGAGATTTACACATTAAAAGCAAATAAAATGTCCTTGAGGAAGGTTCAGTAACTGGGCTTTAGTAAATATTATAAAAACAATAATTTCTTCATCAGTATGAAGAACCAGTTTCAGAAACCCTGAAGAATATGAATTAAATGTTCTCTGGGAGAAATGGGAAAGGTTAAAATTCATCATTTTAACTGATAGGCTTTCCACGAGAAAATAAGCAAGGCAAAGAATACCAAATGCAGTCTTAATTTTACAGTTTTCCCAAATAAATTTTCTAAGGGCAAAAGTATTTTAATTATTTCTATTGTAAGCAAACTTCTATGATAATTATTGATTTTATGTTTAATTGTCCTCAACGAGATATATTTCTGAGTTTAAAAAAATTTTTTTTTAAGTTTAGCACCTTTCTTCTCTTAAAGGAAGTACAACCTGTGAATTGTAATTTAAACTCCTTTATATTTGATGTGCTAGATCTCCTGCTTGGATTAGATCTGAGCCTGTCTTTCATGACTATACAGAAAGAGTTCATTTCAACTGTAAACTTACAGTATCAATATCAAGAGTGTAAAATTAGAATTAAAAAAATAATGTTATTATTTTTATTTTTTTAGCTTTATTTTCTGGGGAACACAGTAAGAGAAAGTGCAAAGGCATCGGTAGTCCTTGATTTAATTAGAAGAACAAGAAAAAATAGTAGTAAAGTTTGACACCAAGATGAGGATTTTTTCTTAGATTTTAACCTTGCTATGATTTATGTCATGCCAAAGATTGTTGCTATCATTGAATGATCTGGAATTATTCCCTTTACTCATAAGAGGAATAAGAAAGATCCTTTCCTCAAGACAAAATATTAAACTATAGATTATCTACAGACAATGGGAAGTCAGAGAATCAGTATATTTCATAAACACATTTGTTGAGAGTTTGTTCTTTTTTTCTTCTAGTTTCTTAATCTACAGGACAAAGTTTCCTTGAGGAAGCCTACAAAGAATACTCCTAGAACAGGAAAAACACAAAATTTATGAACATAGTTATTGAAGGTGACAAGGCGATGTCATCTTAAGGAATATTAATGAAAAACTTGTGTTTTGTTTAAACAAAGGGGAACTTTCATGAGTGCTTCCAAAGGGAGCTTGTGAGATCTAGAGAAGGAGGTTAGATAGCAGGATAGACATGGGGACCCAAAGCCTTAGAATTTATTTCACATTGGGATTTATAGTTAACCAAATGGAATTGAGGAATTATTTTGTAAAGGGCAAAAGAAGGACTGGAGGCTTGATTTCCAGACACATTTTGTTTATGTAAGAGAGAGAAAGAGAGATTGACAGTACATTCTTGATTTTAGTACCAGACTAAAAGCCATAGTTCAGCTAAATGGTTGAGGCTGGTCTAGAAGTCCCCGAGTGAAGGTTGAGCTGGAAAGACTATGATTAAATAAACAGATAAATACTCAGGAAAGGAATCCCTGAGACTTCAATGTACAAACACATTTCAAATATCAGTGTCTGTTTTAACTCCATGTTTTTTCTTGGCTAATATTTTTCTGCCCAGTTTTCCATATCTCAGGTGATATCTCGACATTTATGAGAAATGGAATCTACTGGTGTTTTTTTGCTTGTTTGTTTTTAAGAAACAAGACCTTGCTCTGTCACCTAGGCTGCAGTTCAGTGGTATGATTATGACTTGCCACAGCCTCAAACTCCTGGATTCAAATAATTCTTCTACTTCAGCCTCCCAGGTAGTTAAAACTACATGCAAATGCTTACTACTCAGTAAATTTTAAATTTTTTTTGTAGAGACAGAGTCTCCCTATGTTGCCGAGGCTGGTCTTGAACTCCTGGTCTCAAGCAATCCTGCTGCCTTGACCTCACAAAATACTGGGATTACAAGTGTAAGCCACTACGCTCAGCCTTGGTAAGTGTTTTTAAATTACAAGGGGGGAATCCCCCCCTAAAAAATCCATCATCTATTTATTTAAAAACCCAGCATTTATTTATTTAAAAATGTGTATTTATTCTTAAGTGCGTAAACTTCAGTCACCTTGGAAATACTCTCTGTTTGATGCAAGATGCCTACTGAGACACTTTTTCTACTGCTCAAAACAGTATTTACACTCATCAGTTTTGATAACTTTTAGTGCTTCTGCTGTTTCTTGTTTCACCTCTTCCACATTGGTGAAACATTTCCCTTTGAGAACTTTTTTCATCTGGGAAAACAAACAAAAAAAGTCACTTAGCATGAGATTGGGTGAATAGGGAGGGTGGGGCATGGGAGTCATGCTGTTTTTGATCAAAAACTACTGAACATGCAGGGCTGCATGGGCAGGTGAAAGAACAAGTCACCTGAAGTCACCTGTTTGCCACAACTAGGATATTGTTCCACAAATCATGACACAAGCTTCTCAAAACTTCCTGATTAGAAACTGTAGCTGATCATTTGATCTGAAGGAACAAATTCTGAGTGTACTACAAGGGGCCTGCCCTCCAAAAGATGATTCTAGTTTTTTGGGTCCCCCTCACATTAAATTTTCTCATGTGTAAAATAGGAATAATCAGACTTCAAAGTGTTGTTGAGAAGATTACATGACATGAAATGTATAAATTTTCTAGTAAATAGTCACTAATAAATGGCAATTATAATTTACTGTAAATTTTCCTTTAGTCATTTAATTTTATATTCTTATATTTTTGCAGTCTGCTGGATAGAAGATCTGTTTTAGTGATATTTTGGGCATATCACTATGGCATAGTCCATTTACCTAGTTATTATCTTGGAAAATTTGGCATGTAGCTATCCTTTGTTGAGGTTCCAGCTTGTTTAATTCCAGGGCTGGATAAGAAAGGAATGAGGTCAATAAAATCTCCTCAATACCCTCAAGCTATTTACCATAATGAGCAATTAATTTTCTCTCTTGAATGTTTTCATATAAAGTCTTCACAGAACATGAAAACAGCATAAATATAAACTTGAAAAATTTGCTAATAAAAGTCTAACTGCATCTACTGTACATCAGAGACAACATAGATGATTTCTTCTTATAAATCTGTATTTATGATTTTTATATCAATAGATATAAAATGTTCTCAGTTAGTGATATAATTTAGGCAGTTTTTACTGTCGTGGTATTATTGTCTTTAAGATAGTTGAGAATAATTATGTTGAACACATTTTAACTAACTGGCTTTTACACATGGCATAATAAAGGCAAAATTAATCATGACGTGTTCCATTCTCAGTACTGCATACCACTTGTTCATACAACTATGCATTTTTAAAGTTTTGTTTTATTACTCCTGTATCTATTTTACTCAATTGGTTAGTGCACGCAGCTAATGAAGCCAAGGGCATGGGTGACATCCGTTTTCAGGCCAATTAATTTTACTCTGTCCACAGACCATATCCCTAAACTAAGGCAAATTGTACCAAAATTGAATGTCCTCTATTATAAGACAGCCAGGACTGGAAATATGTGATTCTTTTATCCTAGCTGAGAAAAAAGCTAAGTGTCCATATCCATACGGGTCAAATCGCTGTAGTCTTACATAAACACTGCACATTATTATTTTTAATTACTTTTTCACTATAGGTTTTTACTATTTTTTCTCAGGTTACTGAGAAAAATTAGTTCATTGATATTCAAATCCTTTACATTTGGATCCTTTTAGTTTATTCATCCTTTTATTTTAAACAATCCTGCATATGTATACTTTAAGTCACAGAAAAATGAAAGGTACTTTTTTACTGTGGGTATTCTACCTTGATTTGGAACTCAGACAAAGAGTTTTAACTTTCATTTCATTTTCCATGAGTCCACAAATAAAAATATTATTTGAACTTTTAGGTCAGTTTCTGTTTTAGCATTAAGTTTGATTGATGACCTCTCTTCATAGCAGTGGTGTGAGTTAGGTTTATGATTCCCAGGGGGTATTGTGCTTCTAGAACTGCACATACACCTCTTACCATTAGTTAGCCCCTAAAAGTGTGACTGAACATTTCAAAACAGCTTATAAATCATTACAATTAACAACTTTCAAACTGCCCATCCAAAGCGACTGGCTTGACATGCCATCTGTTACTTTTTCTTTAAAACCCTCTAGTCTGTTTGTCTAAAGCAGCATTTAACATTTGAAATGATGTTCCTTTTTAAGGTGTGTGATGGGCTGATTAAGACAAGCTTTTGTTTTAATTATCAACAATTTCTGTGATGCAATATAATTTTTGCAGTGCTCAGGGCCCTTTACAAATCAAAAGGAATCCAACTAAAACAGTAATTAATGTCAAATGACTAGTCACAAAAGGCCCTATTTAATTGAGAAGTTCTAATCTTTGATTAAACCTCATCACACATTCTCCTGATTGCAAACTGTTGTCTGAGAAAAGGAATGTAATTGGGTACATAGTGTATTGTCTCTCTAAAATGATACCTGCAAATTATATAAAGTGACTATGGTCCGCTTAAAAGTAGAAAATTATTCTTAGGTAATATTTCATATTACTTATTTTCTCTTTTTGCAACTGTAATTGGAAGTTTTGGCTTTCATTAAACAGTATATAAGCTAAAAAAAATTTTTTAAGTCACTTATGAATTCAAAACCTGTTAATAAGGATGTTTTGGACCAACTATATTTCCTGAAGTTGAAATTAAAAGGTAAACTTATCCTTGTAAAATCAATAGAAAATCTGTGAGAAAAATACAATATTGAGTGAACACATTATGATATACAGAAGGTGCCAGAAAAATATATACATTTTAAGAAAGGAAATTACTGTATCACAATTGTAATACTCAATATATACCAATAACAAAAGATGAATACAAGTCACATTTGACTGCTGCAATTACAAGAGGTGCTCTAAGTGGTTACCATCAGCATCCAGACACTTCTGATTATGGCAAACATCTCTTACTATCTCTCAAAATGTGTAGACACTTTTTGGCACCCTTAGCATTTTGTGCTTATAATAAATAATATTTCCAAATCGGGTTAATTTTTAAATTCACATTTTAAAAATTTTATGTTATAATGCATATTGATTTTATTTCAGTGAAATCATTGATTGATAATTTAGTTTTTTTCCTCCATATTGCCTTCTATCAGACTTTTTAATTCTGTGATCATAGTGTAGATTTAATTATAAGACTCCTAAATTAGGACATGAATAATGTTTAATTATATTTAGGTCACTAAAAATAGATATAATATTAAATGGGCATTAAAAAACAGAAGCTTTTTGGCATATTCTTGAAGGCACTTACTGTCATGTGTTTTCTCCATTATATTGTCAAGAATCTAAACCATTTTTAACAGCATAATGCTCATTCATGTTTTAATTGATCTTTTACTCAGTGAGTGTTTTGTTGTTATATTTCAACCTATATTGGCATTATTTTTATTCATATCCAACCAAATTCATGCCAATCATATGTACCATTCTAATATGACCTATGTCATTTTAACCATTTCTATTGTGCCCAAAGAAAAGAATGAAAGAGAGATTTGAAGAAAAGCTAGAAAGAGGAAGCTCAAAGGCATTAATTTAGTGCTTATCGCTGTTCTACGTGTGACATATGATGTATTTCCTTTCATTTAACCTATGAACCAAATCATTCACCATCTATACAAATAGAAAATGTATGTATTATGTTTCATTTTTTATTTATTTATTTATTTTTTTGAGTTGGAGTCTCACTCTGTCGCCCAGGCTGGAGTGTGGTGGCCGCTCTCAGCCACTGCAGCCTCGACCTGCTGGGCTCCGCGATCCTTCTGCCTCAGCCTTCCAAGTAGCTGGAACTACAGGTACGCGCTACCCACGCCCGGCTAATTTTTTGATTTATTGTAGAGATGAGGTCTTGCCAAGTTGCCCAGGTGGGTCTCGAACCCACGGGCTCAGGCAATCCACTCACCTCAGCCTCCCAAAGCACCAGATTACAGGCTAAGCCACCGAGCCCGGCTCTGTATTATGTTTTAACATGGAATCTCTTTAACAGTAGAATAAATGCAAATATTATTTTTATTATATTGATTAAACCACATAAAGAATAACTAAAACTTTTTAACAGCAAACACTTTTGCTTATGACAGTGATCTCTCATAAATTATTTTTAATTTTGAGACACAGCTAATGACTAAAAAAAATGCTTCTTTGAGTTCTTTGTAAAGTAGAATTAAGTACTTGATTAATTAACATAACATATCTTAAACTGTAGCATCAAGCCATTTATATGTACGACTTACATAATAAAGCAGTTTGCTAAAATTTGTGGAACTGACACTTCAGTAAAAAATGGAATTAACTTCATAAGGATAATTGAAACAATAAAGCAAGTTAAAAGACATGTCATAAAATGATCCCAAAATTAATCCTGTCAAATACTTAACAGATGATGTCAAAATTGATAACCATCTTCCTAAAATGCAAATACAAATATAAATTCTTATTGAATTTTGATGACTCTCTTTCTTGAAAATTTAAGACTGCTATAATTTTTTATATATGATAATATAATAAATTCTCAAATTCTGGAGACAATTTCTATGTTAAGATGTGTGAAGGAAAAAATCCACCAGAATAAAGACTTTATTCAAGACCTTTGTGATAGGGGAAAAAATTGAACTCAAGGCCCCTAAAACAGAAGGCAGGAGAAACTTTAAATACTGGCATAAGCTAATGCAAAAATATAGACTATACACACACAACTTTATTTAATTCTCAATGTTTGTTAATATATATCCATATGTTGATAACCATGAGTACCTACTAGTATTTCCAATGACATTGTAAAATTACAGATTCACACTATACCTCCCTCCCCCACTTTCATATTTCCCCTGATGGAGTGCAAAATATGCCTTCTGTCATCTTATGCTTCTTGTATGCAACCAATCCTCCCATGCTGTGAGGCTGCTATACCCACATACATGTGACCCTACAATGATGGGAAACTGCCTAATCCAGGGCTGCCTACCTCATTTGAGTTTGTCTAGTGGATTTTTGATAATGGAAGGAAGAAAGTAAAAAGGGGGAGTGTAAGAGAGAGGGTGAGAAGCAATAAACACTCAAGAAAAGGAAAGAAAAAGATTAATAAGAAGGGTTGGCTCTATTTTTATTGAGATCGATCTGGAAATGCCCATTGCATTTCATAACTTTTTACTTAGAAGTAATTTCAAATTTCCAGAAAAGTTGTAATAATAAGAATATTACACAGAACACCTTTAAACCCTTTATTAGATGTAGATTTATAAAATTTTGCCACACTTGCTTTCTCATTCCCTTTTTTTTCTCCACACCGCATGTGTGTATAAACATATGCATCTTTGAAGTATATATGCATACACATATCATCTATGTATATACATGCATTTTTTCTGAATCATTTGAAAACAAGTTTTATGAAACACAGCCATTCACTCCTAAATATTTTGATATCTTCTCCAAATAAAGATACCCCTTAAATAACCTCAGTATATCGACTACCATCAGAAATGTAACATTGATAAATTGTATCTCAGTATGGAAGGTAGAGAAATTAGTTCCAAGAACCTCAAATTACACCAAAATTTGGGCATGCTCAAACCCCTTATTTAAAATGGCACAGCACACTCATCACTCTGTCTCTGTGAGTTCCACATCCCTCACATCCCTGGACTCCACAAACTGTAGATCAAAAAATGCAGGATTTTCTACAAGTGCACTATGTGCTTATTTTTTATCTAATCAATGATGTATATTCCAATTTGTCATTTTATCCAATGTAGTCCTTTATCATATTTTTTATTTTTATTTTTATTGATTGATTTTTTTGAGTTGGAGTCTCACTCTGTCGCCCAGGCTGGAGTGCAGTGGCACATTCACAGCTACCCCAGTGTCCACCTGCTGGGCTCCCGCGATTCTTCCACCTCAGCCTTTCAACTAGCCGGAACTACAAGCGTGCACTACCATGCCTGGCTAATTTTTGATTTATTGTAGAGACGAGGTCTCGGCAAGTTGCCCGGGCTGGTCTCGAACCCGTGGGTTCAGGCAATCCACTAGCCTCAGCCTCCCAAAGTGCTAGGATTACAGGCTGAGCCACCGATCCCGGCATCATGTTTTTTAAAATTCAGTAAAGAATTCTCCTGTTTAGGATTGAGTATCCATTAACTGTTATGTCTCTCTAATCTGAAATATTTCCACAGCATTTCTTTGTCTTGTACAACATTTGCATTTTTGAAAGATATAGTCCCTGTAACTTTTTTGAATAATCAATTTATTAAATGTGCATTTCTTTTTGCACAGATAATTTATTGCAAATTAATTTCATGTGAAATATACTTCTAAAAATATGCAAAAATATGTTATTATGTCAATTTCAAGACTCTAAAATTAAACATTGGAAGCAATCTATATACCCATTAAAAGGGGATTTGTTGTATACCTAATAATGTATCTACACAAGAAAATTCTACATATCTATTAAAAAGCATAATGTTTTGTTATAGAAAGATGTGCTTGGTATATCATTCCTGAACGAAAAATATATGATATAAAAATGTGATTAGTATGATTTGTCTATATAATAGAATATCGCTGCTTTTATAAAAAAAAACTCTGAGTCGTATTTTGAAAATTTGTATTTTTTTGTATTAAGGACACAAATTTAAAAATTTTTAAAATTATATTTATGACATCTTAGTAATTAAAACTTAAGTTCTAAAAATAATTAGCAATTTTACTACTCATCAATTTTCGGACAGATTTTATAACAAACGGAGGGATGTCTAAAAATCTAACTTGAGAAGGGAGATTCAAGATGGCCACCTAGCCGGGCTCCGTGGCTCAGCCTGTAATCTCGCGCCTTTGGGAGGCTGAAGCGAGTGGATTGCCTGAGCCCGCGGGTTCGAGACCCGCCTGGGCAGGCAAGACCTCATCTCTACAATAAATCAAAAAATTAGCCGGGCGTGGTAGCGCGCGCCTGTATTTCCAGCTACCTGGAAGGCTGAGGCGGAAGGATTGCCGGAGCCCAGCAGGTCGAGGCTGCGGTGGCCAGGAGTGGCCACTGCACTCCAGTCTGGGCGACAGAGTGAGACTCCAACTCAAAAAAAAAAAAAA
>CAUYQG010102168.1:0-15488 GCA_963574415.1 Tarsius wallacei
CTTTTTAGTATCAAAAAATTGCAGACACTATGACTTCTTTTTGGACACTAGAAAGAGGAGGGGTGCAAAAATGAAATACAATTATTCAAGGAAGAGATTACAATACAGGAGATGAAAAATACAAACTTGTCATTCAGGATAGATGAAATAAAAAAACAGTTTCAGAGAATATAATCATCTTAGACAAAAATGAAAATATTAATAAACATAGCTAAAACTAGGGGCATAGCAGCCTAACTTGTGAAACTCCAGGAAACAAAACATAGAAAAAATGGAATAAGAAAGATTTGGTAGAATATGATCAATAAAGAAGATAAAGAAAAGTAAAATATACACATATACTGGTGTTTTTTAAAAATTGTATATATTTAAAGTGTACAAAATGGTGTTTTAATACACACTTACATAGTGAATGATTTACTATAGCAAGCAAATTACTACCTTACATATTTACCTTTTCTTTGCGATTTTTTTTCTTTTTTTTAATTATAAAGATGTGGAGTACAATTAAAGGTTAGGTATACAAGCGTTAATTATGAAGCTACACTTGTTGATGAGGTGTGCCCCTCCCTCCCCTAGCAGTTTCCCTCAATTGCCAATCCCACCTCCCCTCCCTTGACAGTTTCCCACTACTGCCAATCCCTTTCTTATAGTATTATGATAATTGTTCAAGGTCCGCTTATGAGTGAGAACATATGGTACTCTGTTCTTTGTTTCTGTGATAGATCACTGAGTTTGATTGACTCTAAATCCATCCAAGTTGCTGTGAAGTTCATACGTTTGTCCTTCCTTATGGCTGCATAATATTCCATGGTGTATATGTACCACATTTTTTTTTCCAGTCCAACTTCGATGGTCAGCATGGTTGGTTCCATGTTTTTGCTATTGTGAACAGAACTGCAACAAACATACATGTGCAGGTATCTTTTCTGTAGAATGATTTGAGTTCCTCTGGGTATATTCCCATTAGGGGAATTTCCGAGTCATATGGAAGGTCAGTTTCTAGTTCTTTCAGAAATCGCCACACTGTCTTCCCAAGAGGTTGCACTGGTTTGCATTCCCAATAGCAGTGTAGAAGCATTCCTTTTTCTCCGCATCCTTGCCAGCATCTGTTGTTGTTTGTTTGTTTTTATTAATGATGGCCATTCTTACTGGGGTTGGCTGGTATCTCAATGTGGATTTGATTTGCATTTCTCTGATGATGAGTGAGGCTAAGCATTTTTTCCTGTGTCTGTTGGCTGCCCATAAAACTTCTTTTGAGAAATGTCTATTCATGTCTTTTGTCCACTTTTTAATGGGGCTGTTTGTTTTTTTCCTTTTGGCGCGTTTGAGTTCCTTGTAGATCCTAGATATACAGATATACAGTTGGCAAATATTTTTTTCCAATTCTGTGGGCTGTCTCCCTGATTTCTTGATGGTTTCTTTTGCTTTACAGAAGCTAGTTAGTTTGATGAGGTCCCACTTGTCTATTTTATCTCTTATGGTATGGGCACTTAGGGTTCTGATCAGGAATTGATTGCCAGTTCCAATTTCCATAAGGGTGTCTCCTGCGTTTTCTAAGATTCTTACAGTTTGAGGTTTTACATTTAGGTTTTTGATCCATTTAGAGTATGGTGACAGGTAGGTGTCCTGTTTCAATCTTCTGCATGTGATCAGTCAGTTTTCCGAGCACCATTTACTGAATAGTTTCTCCTCTCCCCAGTGGTTATTGGAGACTTTGTCAAAGATGAGTTGGTTGAGAAATTGAGGCTTTGCTTCTGGAATCTCTATCCTGTTCCATTGGTCTGTGTGCCTGTTCTTGTACCAATACCAGGCTGTTTTGATTACTGTAGCCTTATAGTAAAGATTGAAGTCTGATACCTCCTGCTTTGTTTCTTTTGCTAAGGTTTTTTTTTTTTTTTGGCTATTCATGGTCATTTATGTTTCCATGTGAATTTCTGTCTTGTCATTTCCAGGTCTGAGAAGAATGATGTTGGTAGCTTAATGGTTATTTCATTGAATCTGTAGATTGCCTTTGGTAAGATGAACATTTTAACAATGTTAAGACCACTTACAATCTACCCTCTTGGTAAGTTTTCAGTATACTACAGAATATTATTAATTATAATACTCATGTTTTTATCAGAATTTTATAGTTTTTTTATGGTCATATCTTTCTCCTTCTTGGTTAAATTTATTTCTAAGTATTTTATTATTTTTGATGATATTTTACGTGAAATTTTTTTTTAATTTCATTTTTGTGTTAGTTCTTGTTTGTGTATAGAAATGCAATTAATTTTTGTATATTTAGCCTGCAATTTTACTTAACTGATTGATTGGTTTTAATAGTATTTTAAGAAAGCCTTTAGAGTTTTCTATATATAAGATCATGTCATCTGCATACAGCAATAATTTCACTTCTATTTCTGATTTCAATGTCTTTTACTTTTGCATAATTGCTCTGGGAAGAACTTTCAGTATTATGTGGAGTACAAGTGGTGAGAGTGACTTGTCCCTTTTCTTACATAAGTTTTTAACTGCTGAGTATGATGTTATCTCTAAACTTCTGAACTTATATAACTTTTAACTTGTTGAGGTCTATTTCTTCCATTTCTAACTTGCTGAGAGTTTCTATTGTTCATGATAGGATGTTGAATTTTGACTAATTCTTTTCTGTGTCAATTGATATGATAATTTAAAAAATATTTGTTAATGTGGTATATCTTGTTTACTGATGTTGTATTGAGCCACTCTAGCATCCCAGGGATAAATCCCACTTGATCAGGGTGTATGGTTTTCTGTACTGTGCTTTTTAATTTGCTTTGCTAGTGTGTTGCTGAGGTTTTGCATGTTGTTCATCAGGAATATTGGCCTATAAATTTTCCCCTATATGATCTTTATTTGGTTTTGATACGAGAGTAACTTGGCCTTGAATAATAAGCTTGGAAATGTTTTCTCCTTATCAATTTTTTGGAAGAGTTGAAGAAAGATTGGAATCAATTCATTAAATATTCAGTATAATTTGTCCATGAACGCTTCTAGTCCTGGGCATCATTTATTTATCTATTAAGGAAAGATTTTGGTTACTGGTTCGATATCCTTATTTTTATTGATCTACTCAGATTTTGTATTTCTTCATTATTCAGTGTTAGCATATTGTATTTTTCAAGATATTTTATCAATTTCTTCTAGGTTGTCCAATTTTAGACTATAAGTGTTCATAGTATTTTCTTATGATCCTTTGTATTTCTGTGTCTTTTCTCAATTGCAATTTTATTTATTTGAGTTGTCTCTCATTTTTTTCTTGATTTTATCTAGTTAAAAATTTGTCAGTTTTATCTTTTCACAAAACTAACTATCCATTTTATTGTTCATTTTGTTGTCTTTTTAGTCTCTGTTTTATTTTATGATTTTAGATAAATGTATTAGATATCAATTCATATGTAACAGATAATCCAGTACGTGATATAAGTTATATATATATAAATATACACACAGATGTATCTATATGTACACACATTTATGCACATATATACATAAGTTTTCCTTATGTAACATATAAGCTATATAAATGGTTGTATATGTGCGTATGAAATCTTCCATTAGGTAATCCGATATTTTTAAATCACTCATTAACAACTGAGAGTACACTTCAAATTTTTTAACATTTGTAATTATTTATATATTTTTCATGTACTGGAGACCTGAAACATTTGGAGGAAACTAAATTAAGTTAGGGCAATCTGGATTCATGATCTCAACTCAACAGTGAGGAGTAGGATACCTGAGATAGATGGTGAGTTTGTAAATAGTGATTTTGGGGGGCATGTTTCCTGACAACCTAAACCCAACATTATTTGTACATTAACCTTGTTTTAAGACACATATCCTCATATCCATGTATAGGAAAAGTTAGAACATTTAGGTTTAGCACTGGCAGAAAGTTCTGATTTATTAGCAACTATGTAGTAAATGTTATCATCACTTTAATATCCAACTGTGTTTGCTAATTCGTAGGCAGACCCAGTGTAGTGGTTATATCTGCAGGATCTTTTCTTGGTAGAACCACATTACTTGACTGAATTCCTATTCCACCACTCATTTGCTGGGTCATCTTAGGTAAGACGTTTGAACTCAATATGCCTCAGTTTCCTCATTTGTAATGGGGATAGAATATTCGAGGATTAATCATAGTGATATTTACAAAGTGCCTAAAATGGCATATGACACATGGAATGTGCTATATGTATTTGTTAAATTAGTAAAATAGTCAACATAAAATTGCAGAAATGATTTGCTTTTCTTTCTAAACCATAACTTTACATTTTTTAACAGTTAGTAATTTTTAAGAAATGTCTCACACAACAGTGCATAAATAAGTAGATAAATTACTACCTCATGGTAACACCACATCAAAGGACCATCTGGTAGTCTTCTTGCTGTTGTTCCTTGTTCTCACTTTTAAAAAATTGCTGGCATGTATGAAAAATTAAATTAGAAATAGATTAAAGAAAAATGATTTTCAAAATTTCTAAAAAGTTGCTTATACATTGAGGCATATTAGTTGATGATTACTAAAAGTATAATCAATATATCAAGTTTGTATTTATATTTTGCAAAGAATTATACGTTATAAATTTATATTATAGTATAGTAGGCCAAATAAATGCCCCTACCTCAAAATATTCACACCCTAATCCCCAGAACCTATGAATATGTCAATTTACATGGCAAAAATAAATGTACAGATATAATCACGCCATCTATAGGAATATATTTTCTGTCATATATCTATAATTTTTTAAGGTGTACCGTTATGACAAAGACTGTATGTTAGTAATATTTATTAATTTACATAAAAAATAAAAAATTCAAATTTCCTCAAGTATTTTCTGACCATTAAGATAACGTTCACCTTACATTGGCAAATAAGCAGCAGTAAGTCATTAATATTATCTAAATGCTGCACTCTTTTAAAAATGCATTTTTACAAGCACGTTATAATTCTAGGTTTTTATAGCCACGATATTTATAATGTATATTTTCAAAAGTACATAGCTTTAATCCTAGTGTAAAAAATACAGCAAAAGTAATTGATTTTCAGGATTGCCTGTAATGTAACAAATATGAATATAGTCAAACATGTTTCTCATATTATAAAGCATCACACAAATACCTAGATAAACTCCTAAGAATATTAATACTAATTTCACAATATTATCCAATACCTACTCATCAATGAAACTTCCTTTATTATCACGTATTTAAAGTTAATATAAATTTTGTGGTGTCAACTTGACTGATTAAGAGCTACCTAGAGAGCCAGTAAAGCATTCTTTCTGGGTCTGTCTGCAAGGGTGTTTCCAAAGAAGACAGGAGACCGACATGTGAATCGTTGGTTGGGAGGGGATGACCTTACCTCAGTGTGGGCAGGCACTATTCAGTCACCTGAGCCTGTGGATAGAACAAAAAGACAGAGGAGAGAAATATGGTTCATCTCCTCCTAGAGCTGAATACTCTACTTCTCCTGCCTTCGTACAACAGAATTTCAGGTTATCTAGTATTTGGCTTCTGGGACTCTGGGACTTGCACCATTATCTCCCAGGTTCTCTGGCCTTCAGCCTCAGACTGAGAGTTTCACCATCAGCTTCCCTGGTTCTGAGGCTTTTGGACTTGAACTGAGCCACCCTAGCAACGTCCCTGGGTCTTCAGCTAGCAGATAGTCTGCCCTGGGACTTTTTAGCTTCCCTAATCACATGAGCCAATTGCCGTAATAAATCCCAACCTATCTATCCATCTGTCTATCTATCTATCTATCTATCTATCCATCACCAATTTATCTATCATCTTTCATTATCTGTCATCTATCTATCCATCCATCTATTATTTATCTATCATCATCATTATCTGTTATCTAGCTATCATCTCTCTATCATTGTCTATTTAGCTCCTATTGGTTTTGTCTCTCTGGAAATACCTGGCTAATACAGATTCTTGGATCTTTTAAAACATAGCCCTTTATTTTATTTGCTTTTTGCCTTTTGTTGTTGAAGAAACCAGAACATTTTCCATGTAGAATATTCTATCATCTGGATTTGGCTGATTGAACCCCATTGTTGGTATGTGATCTATTCCCAATAAGCTGGTATTTAGATGAAAAACCTTGATCAAATGTAGACTTGACTTTCTGCAAAGAATATATGATAGTTAGTGCTCCATACCTCCTCTTGCATCAAATTAGAGAACACATAATGCTTAGTTGTTTCTCGTATTTCAGTCTAGTGGTCTCAGTTATTTGTTTATTTATTTATTATAAAATTGTCCTTATTTTTTACATACTGGTTTTAACTGTTACTGATGATGTATTTTAGGCCTATAATTGTATTCAGGGTTGTGTAAATGCTGTACTTGAGCTATACTATCTCTTCCCTCCCCTCTTCACTTATTAGCAGAATTCTTTCCCGAAGAAAACATTTCTCATCACCCTTTTTGTTGTCCTAGGTACAGTTCACATAGAAAAGACAGGACAAGTGCGTGGTGATTTTCTTATATTGGAGTGTCCTATTTTTAGTAAATGGGAATCTCATTATGTTAACTTCTGTGTGTTTTTAAATGAATTCAGTAGTCTTCCAGAGCTTAATTGATTCTTGAATGATAATATTATTCAGTCACATTATATTCTTGCTCCAGATTGAAAATCTGCCACAAATCTAAGAAATTCTAGTTCCATTGAATGGGAAATGGTTATTAGAAAGCACAATATACACATTTGAGGGTAATCATTGCTAGTAAGTTATTGATTAGCTATTGATTCTAGATCTATGTGGGGGAATGTGGAAGTAGGAAATGCACACACATATTTGCATATATATGTTTACTATATATATAACATAACTTATATATATGCATTTTGTCTTATTTTTAAAGAAAATATATCATGAGTTATATGACATATTCAAATTTAGAATTAAAATATTTAAACAATTTCACAGTTTTAATTAATGTAACTTGTTATTCATATATTTTTATACAATTTTATTGTAAGAGAAATTTATTTGTTAATGGTATTAGTATAATTACTGAGCTGGTTTTATTTTAATATTCATACACACATATATATGATTATGTATACATTCTCAGATACACAAAATTCAGAAATGTATATTCATATATAAATTATGTATCTAATGTAGTCAAAATAGCATTATCAATATTATCACTAAGTTACGGATATGAAAAAACGTTTAAGTCTTTTTTACACTTTATTCTATTCATAGGTCATATTGTACTAGGGAGTTTTAGTCCAATTACTCTGCTTTAAAATTTAAAATTTAAATTGGATCAATTCTCCTTTATGGGTTTAAGTCATCAACCTAATGTACAATTAAAAATGCATTTGCTTTTTATTTTTGGAAATTATTTTTTTCATTTTACAATTTTCCTTTTAATTTGAAAACAATAAATATGCATATTCATGTAATGAACAGTGACGTTTTCATACATATACGGTGTAGTGATCAGATCAGGGTAATCAACAAATCCATAAATCAAACACTTAACATTTCTTTGTGTTGGGAATGTTCAATATTGTCCTTCTAGCTATTAGAAACTTTACAATATATTGACTATAAAAATTCTTTTTTTAAAATGTTGATTTCATTATTTGTGATTGTATAAACATTTATTCAGTTATGATGTCAAATAAGAAATGTAGATTCAGAGTTCCTGCATTAACATCCCTGTTCTCCCAACCTACATCTTTCCACCGTATGCATAATGACATTTTAAGTGCTCATTTTATACACTGCATTTACTTTCCTTTCAGAACTGTGGCCTTATGACTTGCTATTTTTTCCACATATGGTGTTGTCTTTGCAAATTTTATTTTTATACAGTTTTTATATATTAGGAATAATAATTATTTCCTATTATATATGCTGCAATTATATCTATCTTTTAGTATTGATGTTTTTAAATGTAGCATGTAGAGAAATTATATTACGGTTGGGACCGATGGAGTAGGGTCTGTATGCCTTGGAACGCATTTAGGTTTTTTTTTTCCACATCAGGAAAGTGATTGTTTCAGGTCTGCCTTTCAGAAAATGAAATTTGGCAAGCATGTCGAGGACAGAATAGATATTAGAAAGACAGAAGATGGTTCAGTAAAACTGAGGAACAAATCTTTTGTGAGCCTGTTAGCTTGCCACGTTTGGGAAGCAACATGATGTCATGGGAACTGCTTAGGTTTGGGAGATGCTCACTCAGTCACCTCTCTCACACTTAGCCAGCATGTGACACTGGGAACACTTATTTTCTTTTCCCTTTATGTTTATGAGTACAAGTTATCTTACTGAAGACACCTGAAAAATTCCCCCCTCCATAAGGAATTTCCCCCAAATAAAGACCTACTGCATAGACTATATTTAGAAAATATAGTTAATACATTCAAATTTATAAATTGAATAATGCCATGAAAAGTTTCACATTCATGAAATATATTAGAAAACCATAATATGAAGAACATTTAATAAAATGTTCATTTTAATACAATGCTTAATAAAATTTTAATAAAATGTTTAATAAAATTATTGAAAATTTGAAAGAAGAATTTTTAGGATAGTATAACAGAAGTCTAGTGTGATTTTGCCCCAAATTTTTACTTTGGGGAATTATTTCTTTCCTTTTTTCCTCCCTCCCTTTCTCACTCTTTCCTTCCTTTTTGTTTCTCTGCTTCCTTCCTTCAGTCCTCAGGCCTTCCCTCCCTCCTTCCCTTCCCTTCTTCTTCCCTTCCTCTTTCTTTTCTTCTTCCTTTCCCCCTCATCGCTCCTTTCCTTACTTCCTTTCTTTTTTTCTTGCCTCCTTCCTTCCTCCTTCTCTTTTTTCACAGTTTTGAGTCATGAGAAAGTTCCTTATGCACCCAGTCTATAGAACAATTTACCAATGCTTTCTCTTGATATTATATGGAGTCATTTCATTGTCTTATGTCTGATATCTTGGAATGGATGCTTGGAAGGTGTTCAACGTTATAAATTTGCTGCTGAGTGGCTGTTTGTTTCTTGTGATGGTTTGAACCATAATCAAAACTCTTTATTGATTCATACAGCTACTAATTTAAAAACTTAGTAGCAACCGTGGTATAAAAATAAAGTTTGTGAAAAGAAGTGCATGCTGCCATAGTGGCCTCCCTATTCATGGGCCTGTTTTGCGGTTCTGGGGTTGCTGAGGATGGAGGGTGGTTGTCCATCACAGGATGACTGTTCCTCTGTAATGAATGCTTTCAGAAAATTGATGGGCGATGCAACATCTGAGCAATTTGTGCCCAAATGCCTCTTTCCCCATACTGTCTTCAACCTTCCAGTCTTTGCCAGTGATCAATCATTTACCATTTACCACTGATACCCTTATCTCATATGATCTATATCTATACAACGTACATGCTCACGTTCACTACTTACAAATCTCTGTACTGTAAGGAATTATTATCTCATTTTTTTTCTTTTGCAGTCACTCCTGGAGTGCAACTTGATTCAGCTCCAGTAATCCCACATTCACACCAAGCTGAACCACTGGTGAGCCTGGTCCAAGTTTTATTTTTTGTCAGCTAGTCATACACAAAGTTTATGGAGCTGTTAAATATTAAGCTGAGAGATAGGAATCAGCAAAAAAAAAAAAAAAAAAAAGAAATGTGGCATAGATTTCCAGACATTCTATTTTCATAAATTAAATCTGTTCTCTGAATTTGCTTGGAATGATCCCCAAATGTAATCTTTATGGTCTCATGGATTGATGCTGCACTTGTTTGACTTCATGACTTGGTGTATTTTAGAGACCTGAACATATGAGAACAGGTTCAATTGCCTCAACATGTGATGTACTTGATCAGACATCCAGTCTTGAGAAGGGCCTAGTAACATAACACAAACTCTTTTTTTCCAATGACGAGAGGTTCTCTGCAGCAGAGAGAAGAGCCTTGCTCCAGAACATGAGGCTTATGTATTGTGAATCTATTTGGGCTTGCCCTTGACTCCATACAGTTGTTATTCATCTCAAGTTAACCTCATTACATATATTACATCCACCTACTATACTAACATTATTCACAACAGAGCCTTTAATCCGCTTGGCAAGAAACATTTTTAAAGAAGCGTGTTTCAACAGTTCATACATTAAAGTTTGATTATCACCGTAGAACCTGTTGGGCCTTATGGCCAAACAACAACATAGTTGAAGCTATTTTTGGTATCTCTCTTTCTATGAGTCTCAAAATTGATAGCATATGAATCATCTAATTAAAAGAGTAGTACTTTTTTTCTAAACATGATATAATTTCTGCCTCCAAAATATGTCCCACAAAACATTATGCCTTTTTCTTAGAGGTAGTATGCATAAATCAAAATAACTTGACCCTAATATTAAGCGTATGCCTTCTGATGTGAACTAGATTATTATATCACTAAAATAATAGTCAATATGGCAGTGTGAAAAGATTTATTGGAATTATCTCTCACTCTTGGAACCCATGTTTGCTAGAAAATTATTTGTGAGGCTCTGCTCACCAAATCCCATTCACACTATATTATTAAAATTGAAAACAACAATAATGTTCTATGGGTTGTCAAGATGAAGACAGTATCTTCATCCGGAGAGCGTAGAGTTAGCTTAGTCCTATGTCAGGATAGCGAATCTTGTCTTCATCTTCCCAGGTGAATTTAAACTACTATGTTTATGCTCTTTCTTGGGGGGGAGATTAAAAAGAACACATTTTCCAGATCAATAAAAGCTCACCAAAAGTTAGAGTAATATTGATCTCTCCTAGTGATGATATTACATCCACCACAGAGCTGCAATTGGGTTTCCACATACTTAATTTTATGGCAGTTCTCTGTCGTCTGCCATGACCCATCTGTTTTCTATTCTGAAACCATGCAAGTGAATTAAATAGGGAGTATAATAGGGCCCAATACCATTGAATCCTTTGTGTCTTGTAGGGAGCATTAACCTCTGCTGTTCCACCCAGGAGATAGATCATTTTGCTTCTAACTCACTATTTTTTACAGGAGAGAGATATGTGGAGTTTTAGGACCTTTCAATTTACCTTATATTCCACATGAGTCATACTCTAAATATTAGAGAGCTACTGTGAGGTTGTGCCAGATGCTAATTATATTTATCCAAATTATGTACTTAGATCCTGGGGAAAATAAGTGAAGTGGTTCTACTATTTCTTTGGGTTTACCATGAGGGGAATTTTGGCCAAGATCCGTTTCACCAACATTTATTCTCAGTCCAACAGTTAAGTTAGGATGACATTTTGGTTTTCCTAGAATTAATGTCAGTTAAGGTTCTTTATCTAATAATCATGAGAGATCTGGTGTCTCCTTTTCTGATAAACAGTCACTCATAGCTATGGCTGTAGGTTTATTGTTGAAAAATTAGGGAGATATTTTTATATATAATTGCCGTGGTGTTTTATTTCCTTCCATAGAGGAACTGGCTTACGACAATGTCTAGGCATGAGAACTGGCTCATCCTGGATACTGGAAAACAAATTATAGTGTTTCACTATGTTGGCTGATATTAGCTTTCTGTGCATCTAATTTATATATGATTTGGGAGCTTTTTTATAATGCCATTGTCTTCCTATCAATCTCATATATTAGCTACATAGCATAGAGTCCTGTGGGACTTAACCTCTTGGTGGTCATATGGTATATTAGCCCATTATGGTAATTAACTACACCCACTTTATATTTTTGTTGGTTAGCTACCATCAACTAATCCCTCCAAATTGATAATGAGTTCTGTGATAGTTAATTTTATCTGTCAACTTGGCTAGTCTACAGTACTGACATATTTGGTCAAACATAACTCAATATATTTTCACAAAGGTATTTGCTAGATAAGATTAACATTTAAATCAGTAGACTTTGAATAAAGCAGATTACCATCTATGATGTGGGTGGGCCTAACCCAATCAGGTGAAGGTCTTAATTATAAAAAAGATTGACTTCAGAAGAAAAGAGATTTTGCCAGAACACTTCCTGGTCTCCAGCCTGCCAACCCCCGCTAAAGATTTTAGACTTGCAAGTCTCCACAATCACGTAAGCCAATTCATTAACATAAATCTTTTTTCCTTTCTGTCTCTTCTCTCTTTTTCTTCTTCTCTCCTGCTTTCTTCCTCTCTCTCACTCTCCATATATGTATATTTACTTATTGTTCGTTCTGATTCTGTGGAGAATTCTGACTAATACTATATCCTTATTTACATCAAGGGATTTGATTCTATGGAAGCATCTCCTATCTCCAACCATGGTCTACAGAAGACAGCTGCAACCACAACTGACTACTCAATGATATGCATGCAAAATATTGGTGCCATATTTATGCTTTGGGGAAGGGCATGCCCCCTAGACTCTCAAGAAAAATATTGACATAGGGTGAATTCTCTATTCTCAGGTGATACATCTATTCAACTTGTCCAGCCTTTAAGCTTTCTGATATCTTCTGAGATATTTTGACAAAACAATTTTAGCATCTTCAGCTCATCTGCTGTATACCAACAACATGCCTGAACTTTAAGCAATGGCCCCAGGATAGTATTATTGCCAACTACAGTTTGGTATTCTTGTCAGCATGTTAAAACTGGAATTATGAGAAAGTGTCTTATGTCTATAAAAAAACGCTTCTTCAGTTCTATATTCTTTCTCTGTCAACATTCTCATCTCTCTCTGTTCAATATCCTCAAAATTACTCTCACCTGTTTCCCCAATTCCTGCTGGCTTATACTAGCTATGTCCTCCAAGTCTATTAGCAAATAAGTTAATGACTCCCATAGCAGAGATTACTTTTCTCTGCTCAAGTTGTGCCAAACCCAGACAGCTAATGGCTTATATGCAATGGTGGATCTTGAGAAGAATATACTTCATATCGGGAGTCATCTACCTTAGATATGACCTTAAATATTTCCCAATAAATGGATAGTATGTCTTTAGTTAGGGATCGTTTGCTTCTGCCAGTCTGAAGGTTTCAGAAATGTCTTGAGTTGACCAGGCATGGTGGCTCAAGTCTGTAATCTCACCACTTTGGGTGGCCAAGGCGAGAGATTTGCCTGAGTCAGCAAGTTCAAAACCAGCCCGGGCAACATGGTGAGACCTCGTCTCTACAATAAATAAAAAAATTAGCCAGGTGTGGTAGCGCGTGCCTGTAGTTCTGGCTACTTGGAAGGCTGAAGCAGAAAGATTCTTGGAGTCCAGCAGGTCAATGCTGGGGTGACCGTGTGTGTGCCACTGCACTCCAGTCTGTGTGATGGAGTGAGACTCCAACTCAAAAAAAAAAAAAAAAGAGAACTGTCTTGGGGTATAAAATTGTCAGGCGCATGCACACAGATGTTCTCTTCCACATTTTAGGCTCCTACTCCTTCCTGTTCTTTTCCTGTCTGTTGCACAGAAGACGAGCCAGCTTGTTTTTTTCAGAAGACATTCAGCCTCCTTTCAAATCAATATTCTTATGATCAAATCCTGCTTTATTGTCAAAACAATATTCTGTCCAGCTTTAGGAGATGAATGCCTACCACCAAGGAGGTCTTCTGGTCTTCACCCATTTGTTGAGAGCTGGCAAACCTGAGCTTGTAATTGCTTCTCAGATGATTAAGAGCCAACTTTCCTATCACTATAATTACTACTGTACCATATATTTAAAGTGCTAGAGTTAATGCATAAGTCAGTCTTCCCTTTTCATCAGTATCTCACTTTAATCTATTATAGTTGAGAGTCTTACTAGTTGTGAATCAATAGCATGCCCAAAGTATCACAATCCCACTTATCATAAGCAATGTGGTTCTTTTTGCCATCTGCCTGTTAGGTGGTGTTATTCTGAGCTTGTGTTATAACTATTTTTTCTGGAACTACTTGTGCTATCTACAGATTTATGTTAAGTTTACTCCAGAAGCATGAACTCATGAGACAAGGGCTTGAGCACAGGTCATTTATTTGGGGTGTGATCTCAGGGATCACACATGAGGAGGTGACAAAACTGAACATAGGAAAAAATAATAATTGAAAAAACACGCAGTAAGATGGTCAGCTAGTAGATTACTATGAGGTGGGTGAAGAAAACTGGCTCTTAATGTCACTGCCACTGACCCTCTAAAAAATCACAATATACACCTCAAAATCTTGCTATCTGAGCATTGAGGATTTTTTCTTACTAACTCTTATCCCCATTGATATGGGTTGAAGTATATCCTTTCAAAAGAGATGACAAAGCTCTACCCATCAGCAACTGCGAATATAACCTTATTTGGAAATAAGGTCTTTGCAGATAATCAAATTAAGATGACATCATTAGAGCAGGCACTAAACCAATTTGACTGTGCAGAAATTGAGGTGTAGGGAGAGACACAGAGAGAGAAAATTGTGTGAAGAACACTCAGTTTGCAATATTGTGTATTGCAGTCTTAGAAAACCAATACACCCATTGATTGAGAGTTCATCACAAGCAATGCAACACCTCCATTTTCCCGGTTGCACTTGCTGTAGACTGAACTATCTTTCTAGTGCTAGCCATAAAAAAAAAACCTCTCAAATGGAAACAAAAAAATTCAGTGACTGCAGTGGTAGACACAGAGTGTGCTACAAATAGTATACTGAAGCTGCTGGTGACCACAACTGAGGAATGGGACTTGTGAGAGGTCACAAGAGTATCAACTACAATGGTACATACATTCTTAGGTGTTCTTGGTTGAAATCCTTGCCTGTGTGTGTGTGTGTGTGTGTGTATGTGTGCATGTGTGCTCCTTGACACCTTGCAACAGAGGTTCTCTTAGGAAAAGCAAACAATCAGATTAATAAGATCTTATGACTTACCTATTAATGACCCCAAATTCTCAGGACTAGCAGTGGGACTCAGGAACTCTTAGAGACCAAGCATAGAAGGCCAGCTCTAAGAGAAAATAATATGATGGACAGAATTTAAGAATAACTCCCAGTGACCTTCACTCTTGCATAATGCACACTGAAGGTGGAAAATCCATACATATCTAAATATATCTTTTCTGTGATTATGATATGTTGCATAGCTCAATTGATCATAAATTAGAGACATTATCTTAGTGCACCTAATTGAATCACGAGTCCTTTAAAAGCAGGATATTTTCTCTACCTATTGGCAGAGGAGGATAGCAGAGAAGAAAGAAGAAATAGCCAGAGGGATTTGAAGCACCAGGGGGATTTAATGTGCCATTGCTTCCGTGAAGATGGAAGGGTAATGTGAGAAGGAATGTGGCTAGCCTTCAGCAACTGAGTTCAGTCCCCAGCTGACAGACAGCAAGATATAAGGATCTAATTCCTACTATATATATATATATATTTCAGTTGGAGTCTCACTCTGTCTCCCAGACTGGAGTGCAGTGGCTGCTCCCGGCCACCGCAGCCTGGACCTGCTGGGCTCCGGCGATCCTTCCGCCTCAGCCTTCCAAGTAGCTGGAACTACAGGCGCGTGCTACCACGCCC
>CAUYQG010102172.1:0-13150 GCA_963574415.1 Tarsius wallacei
GCGTGGTAGCGCACGCCTGTAATTCCAGCTACTTGGAAGGCTGAGGTGGAAGGATTGCCGGAGCCCAGCAGGTCGAGGCTGCAGTGGCCAGGAGCGGCCACTGCACTCCAGTCTGGGCAACTGAGTGAGACTCCAACTCAAAAAAAAAAAAAAAAAAAAAAAAGAAACGGGTCTAAAGTCCTGATCTTTGTAATAATTATAAAGACCTTGCCTGAACATCCTCCTAAAGATAACAGTTACTGTGATATAAATTTGCTCCAAAAAAGGAACAAACCATAATGTTAAGTGATTAAATTAATCTGCATGCAATTTACAAACATACATTATTGACTGATTGATTGACATAGAGTCTTTGTCAGGCTGGAATGCAGTGGTGTGATCATAGCCACAAGCTCCTAGGTTCAAGCAATCCTTCTGCCTCAGCCTCACGAGTAGCTGAGACTACTGGTTCAGCTCACTGTGCCTGGCTAATATTTTAATTTTAATGAGATGCAGGTCTTATTTGGTTGCCTAGTACAGTTTGAAAGTGACCCTCTCACCTTGGTCTTCCATAGTGCTGGGATTGCAAGTGTGACCCACAGCGTCCAGTTGTCACCTTTTTTCTCCCCTCCACTTTTTTCCTACTGTTCTAATGTATTCCATGTTTCAAAAAGAAAGACATAATTTTAATATTACTTAACAATATGTTTTTAAAAGTAGCCAGGCAGGCCTCCATGTTAATAAAGTCATACACGCTCTAACAGTCTTGATGGTGAGTACTGGGTCACTGATTTTTGTTTGTAACTCTTGATCTGTGGGGATAGTACACAAGCCAGCTGCAAGTCAGGGAGATCAAACAGGAAGAGCATGGAAGAGGCCTGCACCACCCAGTCTGTCTTGGTGATGCAAACTTTTATATAAACTTCTAGACTCATTTTTATGTCTGTGTTGCACATATTTTACACAGATTTTTACATGGATTGACTGACTTACTCTGAATGTGGATGCCACACTTCATACCAAGGTTGCTGCTTGACCCAAAAAAACCCCAAAGATTGAAATCCAATGCAGATGATAATCTGAGACAAAACGGAGAAGAGAAGGGCCCCAGATATAAGACCTGAAGGTGGTCTCTGTGCCACAAGTTCCTTCCAGGCAGGATTTAAACTCACTATATTGAAAAGAAAAGAGGAAAGGTTTGTACCTAAATTAATTTGTCACAATAAAAGACATAATCAGATTTATTTAGGAACTTTAAACATTTGTTTTTATCTACTAATTCTTTAATATGAAAAATCTCTAAAAACCAAGTCAGATACCATACATATTTAAATAATCTATAAAAGTAAATAGTTCTGGCTTTTTCAAAAATGCCTCAGAAATAATTTTCACATTTCTACTGAAATTCAGCAGAAACATTAGTACAAATAAAAATAATACTAAATATGGCCGGGCACGGTGGCTCACGCCTATAATCCCCGCACTTTGAGAGGTCGAAGTGAGAGGACTGTCTGAGCCCACAGGTTCAAGACCAGCCTGGGCAACTTGGTGAGACCTCATCTCTACAATAAATAAAAAAATTAGCTGGGCATGGTGGCGCACACCTGTGGTCCCAGCTACTTGGAAGGTTGAGGAGGAAGGATCACCTGAGCCCAGCAGGTCAAGGCTGTAGTGGCCATGACCGTGCCACTGCACTCCAGCCTGGGCGACAGAGTGAGATTCCGACTAAAAAAAATAATAATAATAATACTAGATATAAGCACAAAAATTATAAAATTATCACTACCATATATTTAACAAACAGACCATTATTTGCTGAATCTTAAATTGCAAAGGTGCAGTTAAAATATGTATTTATTCCTTGTAAGAAAACATTAACAATGGTTTGAAGCATTATAAACATAGTAGAAACATTTTTAAAAGGCTTTGATTCTTTAATAAGGCTCACCACATTTTTACCAAGAAGTTTCCTACTTTTCCCTTTCTAACTATTAACTTGGGAAGAAGATTCCTTGAGACTGATAAAAATCCTGCTCTTCATCAAACTTTCATCCACAAGTTTTATCATCTACTAAAGGTTGTCTAACTCAGTGGTTCTCAACCAGAGGTTATTTTGCACCCCCAGGGAACACTTGTCAATGTCTGGGAAATGTTTTGGTTGTAACAACTTGGAGAGTTACTGGCATCTAGTAGAGAAGGAGCCAGAGATGTTGCTGAGCACCCCATAACAAAGAAATATCTGCTTAAAATGACAATAAGAGTGCTCACTTCGGTAGCATATATACTAAAATTGGAACGATACAGAAAAGATTAGCATGGCCCTTACACAAGGAAGACACGCAAATTCGTGAAGCATTCCATATTAAAAAACAAAAAAAAAGACAAGGGTCTCTCCATACTCTATTATTCCTTCTGTGTTTATTAGTTAGCATTTACTTTAAGGAAGAGCTTTCCCCTCTCATTCATTTAAGGATTTGTACATTTTTATTTGGTTCAGTGGGTCATATCCCATTATCATCACTTATTTATTTCTATATCGCTATCACCAATACTAGGACAGACCAGCATCGTGTGCCTCCTTATATGGTGTGTCTAGAAGAACACAACATTGCTTCTGTGACGATATTCCCACCAAAAACTCATAGCCTGAGTGTAATGAAAATAAATCAGACAAACATATATTCACTAGCTCATACTGCTTCATAAAAGTTAATACTGGGTAGGCGCGGTGGCTCAAGCCTGTAATCCCAGCACTTTGAGAGGCCGAGGTGAGAGGATTGCCTAAGCTCAGGGGTTCGAAACCGGTCTGGGCAACATGGTGAAAGCTCATCTCTACCATAAATCAAAAATATAAGCCAGGCATAGTAGTGCACACCTGCAGTTTCAGCTACTTGGAAGGCTGAAGCAGAAGGATCGCTTGAGCCAGCAGGTCAAGGCTGTGGTGGCTGTGAGCATGCCACTGCACTCCAGCAGCCTGGGCAACAGAGTGAGACTCTGACTAAAAAAAACCAAAAAATAAAACGTTAATACTAAGATGCTCCCCAGAAAGGCTGAGGGACTGCTTCAGATTAAAGAAGAACTATATAGACATGATAATTAAATGAAATTTGTGGGCCTGGGTTTTTTTTATATATACATATATAATGTACAGAGAGAGAGAGAGAGAGAGAGAGAGAGAGAGAGAGAGAGAGAGAGAGAGAGGGAGAGAGAGAGGGAGAGAATGAGAATATATCATTAGGCATTAGCTTCTCATAAGAAGCGTACAACCAGCAGGAATCGGTGGCTCAGCCTGTAATCCAAGCACTTTGGGAGGCCAAGGCGAGTGAATTGCCTGAGGGTTCGAGTCCCACCCAGCCAACTTGGAGAGACCTTGTCTCTACAATAAATCAAAAACTAGCCGGGCGCGGTAGCATACACCTGTAGTTCCGGCTACTTGGAAGGCTGAGGCGGAAGGATCGCCGAAGCCCAGCAGGTCGAGGCTGTGGTGGAGTGTGCCACTGCACTCCAGTCTGGGCGACAGAGTGAGACTCAGAAAAAAAGAAGCATACAACCTAGATCCCTCACATGTGCAGTTCACAATAGGGTTCCTGCTCCTATAAGAATCTAATGCTGTCGCTGATCTTACAGGAAGGTGGAGATCTGCTCACCCGCCACTCACCTTCCTGCTATGCAGCCCAGTTCCTAACAGACCACGAACCGGCACCAGTTTAAGGCCCAGGGTTGGGGACCCCTGAACTAGAGGGGCTTGGGGGAAAACAGGTATAAAGGACATTATTGGGGCAAATGACAAAATATGAATATGAGCTTTGGACTAGATAATATTAAATCAATGTTAACCTTACTGGTTTTATAACTTTAGTGACATAAGAAAATGACTTTGGTTTTAGGAAATATACACTAAAATCAGAGGCAAAGGCATGATAACTCAAAACTTATTTTCAACTATTTCAGGAAAAATTAAATAGAGACAAAACAATAAAACAGGGACAAAATAGAAACAACTGGTAATAAAAGTATATTTACAAGAAATCTGGAGAAGTATGAGCTATGTTACAACTTTGATATAAATTTACCAAAGTTTAGGTTAAGTCACATCAGAATTTTATACACTTTAAAATCATTAACAAAACAAAATACTCACTTGTAAATACCACTACCAAAATGATTGCCAGATCAATGAAGAGAAACTGGAAGTCTCCTAGGTTACTTAAGATCTACAGAAGTAATTTTTAAAACATAATTAGCTTTCAGAATTATTTTTATAGCATTGTCCCAGGTTATAGTTTGGTTTTACCAATAACGATGACTTAAAAATGACACTTGGATCTGCTTAAAAATTGAAATACAGTTGCCTTTGAAATTAACCCAATATATCTTTACAAACATTTGATTTAAAATCAGTATAAAGGCAATCCCTTAAAATTCATTCAATAAAAACATTTCAAGAGTTTTCTGAGCCAGGTGCAGTAGCTCATGCCTATAATCTCAGCACTTTGGGAGGCGGAGGCAAGAGGAAAGGATTGCAGGAGCCCAAGCGTTCAAGAACAAGACTTGGCGAGACTTGGTCTCTATAATAAAACAAAAAATTAGTCAGGCATGGTGGCAGGTGCCTGTGGTTCCAGCTACTTAGAAGGCTGAGGCAGAAGGATCGCCTAAGCCCAGAAGGTCGAGGCTGTAGTGGTCATGAGCACGTCATGGCACTCCAGCCTGGGTGACAGAGTGAGACTCTGACTTTAAAAAAAAAAAAAAAAAAATTTCTGGCCTAAAGAAAACATAAACTTGTATTCAAAATATCCTAAATGGGTATCTTGAAGTTTCTTAATATCTAATACCATATATTCTGATACTTTCTACAAATGGTAAGTAGGAATAGTTTTGTTAAGATTTGTTGGGATGTCACCAGTGTTCATTTAGAGAAAAATCTACAATGAGAACACTTCAATCATTAAATCCAACAGAGTAACTATGAACACCACAGTTTATAAGTGTTCTCCAAATGGATGATGTCCCACAAACTATTGCTGAAACATCCTTTCTCATTCTACCCAATCCTGAAAATGTATGACAAAGTTAACTACTATTCTGAACTATGCCACAGCTTGACATTTGAAAGTTTTGAGATGTCCAATTGGCACTAAAGGCAAAAATGAATACAATCATCTTTTATTCACAAGGCATTATCTATAGTTGCTGACCTTAGGAAAATCCTATCTAGATTAATGAAATTTTCAATCTCCTACTCCAATTACAGTAAACTGAAGGTAAATTTGTAGTTACTTCTTGCACAAATTCCATTATTAATGCATGCATTCAAAATCAAACATATATGTTCAACATCTTAATTTAAATGTCTTATCATCTCCAAGCAGAATGCTATACTCACAGAATACAGGAGAGTAACACTGAAGTACTGGATAATGCTGTACAATGCCATAAATTTAAACACACAGAAGGAAGTTATTAAAGCAGCACGGCCTTCCCTGTGGAAAAAAATGAAATGTTGGCCTGTCAGTAAAAACATTTTAAACTCCTCCAAGCCACGATTATAATCTTGACAAATGAACCTCAACATTCAACAGCTATAACAAAGTACCTGTCCACCAAAGAACTAAGCCAAAGTAGAACTGGAACAAATGAGGAGCAGCGATCAATCTGTTACTACACTGCAGCTCAAATGTGTCAACATATCATTAAAACAAAGTCGCGTTACTTTTTATAATCATTTCCATTCTGTAATATTAGAGGCAACATACAAAGAGGTGAAAAAAATTTTAATTTGGACTACCTGATAAGGTTTGGCACACAAGAAATACTAGGAGTTTTAGAGGTAAAGGGAGATGCCACCGAAGCCTCCAGTTCTGATAAAGAAATGCCTCCATGTGCCCTCTTCAAAGCCTAGTAATTTAAAGAAAACTGGTTAAGTTTTGTGATAATTTAGACTAGAGTAAAAGGTATAAAAGTAAACAACAAAAACTATACTTACACCACAATCATTTGCACCGTCACCACACATTCCAACAAAGTAACTAAGAAACAAAATAATTTTAAGATCTTAATTTCTTAAAGAAACTACACAATATTTAACTTATTAAAAGATTTTTCCAGTACAGTACTATGAAGAACTAATAGATCAAAATTACTTCAGGGGAACTAATGAATCTTTTCATTACAAAGACTACAGACATGTTGCTTTGCAAATAGCACACCAAACAGCAAGTAAAATGACCTGTGTTATCGTTCTATCAGAACACGGGCCAATAATTTTGGTATCTCAATTTCCTCATCTTTGGAGCAAAGGGCTTGTGCCTATATAGACTTCAGAACAGCTACTTACAAAGTTATAGTTAAAAAATAATAGGTAAAGATTTCTCCATTAAAGGCCTCAAAACTAGCTGTTTACTAAAACTAGTCACTTATATCAAGACAAGCACCAGAATGAATGAACCCTGGTGTAAACCACCATGCCAAGTTACTTTTTCATTTTTTTTTTCAGTTTTTGTAGAGATAAGGTCTTCCTATGCTGCACAACCTGGTCCCAAACATCCAGCCTCAAATGATTCTCTTGCATCAGCCTCCCAAAGTGCTAGTATTATAGGTGTGAGCCACTGCATAAAACTATGGATTTTGTATTTTAGCTAAATAAACAACAAAAATGAGCCTCTTTTAAAGAGCAATTTAATGTTCTCACCTGTCCTATAGATATAAAATATCACTTACTTTTTGGGAATTGAAAATGAAAATATAATTCACTAAAAAAAAAAATTCCACCAATACATACTCAACATTTTGTAATGCTTCTACCAACTGGGTCTTCTGATCAGGTGCCATACGAGCAAACACAGTGCCATGCAACATCAACTGGAAAAAACATGAATTTGTTAAAAATGCAATTCATAATGTATTCGTGTGAACATACACGTAAACCCTAAATACTTACCTTAGGAACTAGGTCTTGAAAATGCTCTAGTATCACTGAAAACGACTTTCCATTCATTGCAAAATGATAACGAGTCACCTGAAGATCCTCTAAGCTATCATGGACCAATTTTATGGGAATAGCCTATGTATGAGATATTCAGAACAATATTTAAGCAGTCAAACCATGTGACAAGATTCTATTTTAAATATATTTGTTCCAAAACTGAATTCTTTCATTTGATATTTTACACAATAAAATTGAATGTTTATTCAAAATAAAAGAAAATTTAATTTTAAGGTTATGCATAATGTTTATTAAAATAAACAAAAGGCCGAGCGTGGTGGCTCACGCCTATAATCCTAGCACTTTGAGAGGCCAAGGTGAGAAGACTGCCTGAGCTCACAAGTTTGAGCCCAGCCTGGTCAACTTAGCGAGACCTCATCTCTATAATAAATCAAAAAATTAGCTGGGCATGGTGGTACGTGCTTGAAGTTCCAGTTACTTGGAAGGCTGAGGTGGAAGGATTACCTGCGCCTAGCAGGTCGAGGCTGCAGTGGACATGAGCAGCGTGCTACTGCGCTGCACTCCAGCCTGTGCTACAGACTGAGACTCTGACTCAAAATAAAGTAAATAAACAAAATAAAATTTAGAGCTGGGCATGGTGGCTCACGCCTGTAATCCCAAGGCTTTGAGGCTAGGAGTTCAAGACCAGCCTAGACAACATAGTGAGTTCCCGTATCTACAAAAATAAAAATAAAAAAAATTAGCTGAGCGTGGTGATACATATCCAGAGCAATTCAGGTAACTGAGAGAGTAGGATTGCCTAAGTTCAGGAGTTCAAGGCTTCAGTGAGCTATGACTGTGCCATTTGCACCACAGTCTTAGAGAAAGAACAAGACCCTATTTCATTTTTTAAAAATTGATTATTTTTTTTAAAAAAAGAAAGAAAACTTAAAGATTAAATATCCGTTCCAATTTGAAATGATCCTGCATCATTTATCACTAATCACTTTAAAAATAGGACAAATGTTTTAGATTTTTATACTTTAAAGGTAAGGTCCTCAATTTTGGCAGAATATCAAAATTTAAACATTAAGATTCCGCGGTCCATAAATTTAAACACACAGAAGGAAGTTATTACAACTCATAATCACTGAAAAAATAGCCCAGAATTTGGTTTTGATTTAACTTGTGTTTGTGCTTGTGTGTGCATGTGCATGTGCTTGAGTTGAGGTCTCACTCTGTAACTCAGATGAGAGTGTAGTGGCATGATCACAGCTCACAGCAGCCTCCATCTCCTGGGCTCAAGCAATCCTGTCTTCTCAGTCTCCTAAGTAGCTGGGACCACACACCACACCTGGCTAACTTTTTGACTTTTTTTAGGGACAAGGTCCTTGCTATATTGCCCAGGCAGGTCTCAAAATCCTGGGCTCAAGCGATCCTCCCACCTCAGTCTCACAAAGTGCTGGGAATATAGGAATGAGTCACTGTACCCAGCCTTATTGTGTTCTAATGCATGACTTTTTAATTTTTTAAGACTAAATTCAAATAAGTAAACTTCAAAAGGGAAAATTAATCTTGATATTACCTCCGAGTCAATTGCTGATGAGTTACTGCATTGTGTTAGGGAGTCTGCATAATGCCAATTTATCTTGGCAACCTTCCCATCCTTTGGAGGCAATGCTTCAGCAATAATAACTTTATCCTGAGGTAGAATCATTCCACAGTCTCTGGCCACAGAGACAGCAGTCAACATGTTGTCACCTAATTTTTATAATATTTTAAATGTATTAAAATTAAAAAAGAAACATGAATGTACCAAACAAGTCCTTACTGAGAATTTACCACAGTCCCCACACAGGATGACCAAGGCAAGCAGAATGAAGATAACGTACAGTACTTACCTTAGAATTTAAAAATAACAAAACCAGTGCATACTTATCAAAGAAAGCCTCAAATAATGCACACGTGTATACTAAATAAAACATTCTCACCCACAATTTTTAAAGTCAAATACAATTCCCAATCTTTTCTAGTCACGCACTATTTGTACCCACACAATACCTGACACAGCACTATATAACAAAGCAGGTACTCAGATACTTGCTGAAGTAACATAGGATTGAATGACTGGTGATTTGTGCAAGAACACTAGCACCTTATCATAGAAAAGGATGAATCACAAAAGCAAGACTATACAAAACCAAAAGTTTAGAAAGGTAGTAAGAATAGATGTAATGAGAAGCAAGAGAGACAAGTTCCAAGTCAAGAGAGAAAAACAGCTCAAGAGAGCAAGGACAGGATGTTAGAGGAGAAGCAAGCAAAGATTTGTGGATTGCCCTGCTTTCAGAAAGGAAGGGCAAGATATTTCCTTTCCCAATTCCCAAACACTATTTCCAGGAGTGTCTTCCTGCAACGCTTAGAACACAAAGCCGTATTCTGACAAAGAAAGAGGAGGAAGACATACAGGTGAAAAGTACCTTGAAAGAAAAGACATTAGAACTAAGAACTGATCAACTGCTAATAGATTTAGTTATATGGAGCTACATGGTAAAAGTATGCTGTTAGGTGGATCTCAGAGTCTAAAACCTAAAATGTATACCGGTTTTTTTCTGTATAAGTCTTATTGAACACATAAATGCCATAAAGTGAATCTTAAATCTGATTAAGTGCTAAGAAAAAAAAACAACTGTCACAATTTCACACAGCTAAGGAACAGGAGTAATTAATAGTATAGTAACACCAGGAGAATTATTCGAATACACTAGCCAAAAAACCAAAAACACACTAAAAAATAGGCCTTTTCACTATTCAAGCTAGAATATCACACATATAAAAAATTAATTCCAACAAGCCTCTACTAATCATTTTCTATGCAAATGGAAGTTCTAACAATTGTAGAGAATCCCAAAATGAGTAAAACATACAACTCTCAAGAATCCTATAGTCTAGTAGGGAAAAAAAATCTATAAATAACAAAGATATAATAAGTGATAAAAGAAATACATGAATAAAGAGATGATAGCAGCCAGATGCGATGAATGATGCCTATAATCCCAGTAATTTGGGAGGTGGAGATGAGAGGATTGCCTGAACTCAGGGATTCGAGAGCAGCCTGAGCTACGTGGTAATAAGACCTCGTCTCTACAATAAATCAAAAAATTGCCAGGCATGGTGGTGCATGCCTGTGGTTCTAGCTACTTGTAAGGCTGAGGCACAAGGATCGTCTGAGCCCAGCAGATCAAGGCTGCAGTAGCTGTGAGCATGTCACTGCACTCCAGCCTGGGCAACAGAGTAAGACTCTCCAAATAAAAAAAAAAACATAAAACAAAAAACGCTGGGTGCAGTGGCTCACACCTATAATCCTAGCACTTTGGAGGCCGAGGTGAGAGGACTGGCTGAGTCCATGGGTTTAATACCAGCCTGGGCAACTTGGTGAGACCTCATCTCTATAATAAATCAAAAAATTAGCTAGGCATAGTGGCACGTGCCTGTAGTTCCAGTTACTTGGAAGTCTGAGATGAAAGGATCGCCTGAGCCCAGCAGGTCGAGGCTGCAGTGGCCACAAGCATGCCACTACCCTCCAGCCTGGGCAGAGTAAGACTCCAATTCAAAAACAAAAAACAAAAAACAACAAAAAAAGAGAGATGACAAAAAGTATCTAAATTTTTTGTAGTGTACACCCTTCATTATTTTCCCATACTTTCTATAAATAGAATTTGCTAGACTTCCAAAACAATATTGCAAAGTTATATATCTTAATAAAATATTCAGAACTAAAATAGAGCAAAGGTTGGAGCTACTATATCATATGCTGTTATAACTAATTATCATTCCTCAATATTATATAACTTGAACTCTAGATTCACATTCAATTTCTTTTTCTCTAATAAAGTCTGACCTGTGACCATGACAGTGCGAATATTGGCTTTATGCAAATCTTCAAGTACTGCAGGGGTTTCTTGCTTTAATTTGTTCTGCATTATAATTAATCCCATAAAATCCATGTTGTTTTCAATGGCATCTCTGCAGAAAAAGAAGTTTTAACATATGATGGCTTAGTCAAGAAAGTCAATAGATATTGTTTCCTTTATGATGATAAAGCAATTTAAAATATCTATAAATTAAAACATTTTATATACTGAATAAACCATGTGTGTGATCAAGAGTTCAATATCTCAAAAAAGTTTAAATCGGTGGCTCACACCTGTAATCGAGCACTTTGGGAGGCCAAGGTTGAGAGAATTGCCTGAGCCCACGGGGTGAAGACCAACCTAGGCAACTTGGAGAGACTTCATCTCTACAATAAATCAAAATATTAGCCAGGCATGGTGGTGTGTGCCTTCCAGCTACTTGGAAGACTGAGGCGGAAGGATGCCCTGAGCCCAGCCACTGCACTCCAGCCTGAGTGACAGAGTAAGATGCCAACTCAAAAAAAAAAAAATTAGCTAAGTAAAGTTTCACATGTCTGTGGTTCCAACTACTTGGAAGGCTGAGGCAGAAGGATCACCAGAGCCTAGCAAGTCGCAGATGTGGTGGCCATGAGTGTGCCACTGCATTCCAGCCTGGACAACAGGTGAGACTCTGACTCAAAAAAACACAGTTTAAAACAGGAAAAGCAATTCTCAAGAAATATATTTTTTAAATTAAATTTTCTCCTTTGAAACATAAAATATAACAATTATTTGGAAATGTATCTTTGTAAACCACTAAACAATTCCAATACTAAGGAAAATTCATCTTATATCCCATCCAAAAATTCATGAGCATAAATCTATTCTTTATTGTTCCCCTACAGCATACCCTAATTTAAATGTTAAGAGGAAAAAACTATACCAAAAGCACATTTATTAGTTATAGTAGATTCATTATCAAGTATTTAACCGATTCTATTAAACAACTCTTTTGGTTTTTTTGTTTTTGTTTTCCTGGCTGCCTGGAGTTTATTTTCCACTTGGTGCAGGAAGACAGTTACATATCAGGAAAGGTCCCGTGTGCTGGGCAATGAAAAAAGGTGCTCTCACTTCCTTTTTTGGTGTTTGCTGTGTTGATAGAAAATAACCCAAGTGCTTGTCTGCATGCTGCAGCCGCCTAGTTTGCAGGGAGGGACCAGGATGGGAGGGGAAAGGGGAAAGGTGGGGAGGAGGGTAAACAACTCTTGATCCTAGAAATGTGATATAAGAACCATTAGCAGTCCAAAAATGAGTTCTACCTGGGACCCAGAAATGAGAATGAATATTTGAAAATAATAATAATCAATATGTTTATAAAGTTGCTATTCTTCAAATAACTGAGTATCTACAATGCACCAAGCACTATGCTAGTCACGGGGAGGTCAAAGACAAAAAGGTATAATCTTCTTAAAACACTTTGGTGGGGAAACAAACATGCAACCAAAGAGATACAGACAAAAATAACCAAAACACTAAAACAGATATGAAACACTAAAACAGACATGAAGTCCGTTTGATGACAGTCACATTTTTTAAAAATCTCAAGCTAAAAAAATTGTATCATAGAAATGTCTTTTTTCAATGAGGAGGGGGGCTTTAGGTCAGGAACTAGAATTTCAGACTAGGCAAAAAACAAAGTTCAAACAAAAAATCAACAACAGTTGCTTGAAGTATGTACCTATGAAACCTAAATATCTTTGAAATATATAATTTATAACAATAGGTAGAATATTAAAGAATATTTGAGAAAATCAATATAAATGATACTACTGATGGTAAAAGGAGAAAAAAGCCTTGAAACCTGAAATTGCATCTCAAAGCACAAAGTTGTACCAATGTGAAACTACTGTGTTAAAAACCACAAAGCAACACCAGGTACATTGGCTCGTGCCTGAAATCCTAGCACTTTGATAGGCACAGGCAGGAGGATTGCCTGAGCCCAGAGGTTCGAGACCAGCCTGGGGAACTTAGAGAGACCTCGTCTCTATAATAAATTTTATTTTTTATTTTTTATTTTTTTGAGTTGGAGTCCCACTCCATCGCCCAGACTGGAGTGCAGTGGCCGCTCCCGGCCACCACCGCCTCGACCTGCTGGGCTCCGGTGATCCTTCCACCTCAGCCTTCCAAGTAGCTGGAACTACAGGCGCGCGCTACCCCGCCCGGCTAATTTTTTGATTTATTGTAGAGATGAGGTCTCGCCAAGTTGCCCAGGCGGGTCTTGAACCCGCGGGCTCAGGCAATCCACTCACCTCAGCCTCCCAAGGCACGGGATTACAGGCTGAGCCACCGAGCCCGGCTT